>MNCI01016091.1:191437-243172 GCA_015680685.1 Gnetum montanum | reverse complement strand
CAAGTCAACTATTTTCCTTCAAATTCTGCTGAGACAAGATCAAAATCTGCTTCACAGCAGTATGATAGCTTGCAATCTTCACTATCTGGATCCATTCCAAATACTACAAAGACAATACCGTAGCTTTCTACCATCCCAAAATGCACATAAATTCCTTTAATAAGTGCATGGAAGACACTCCTGTGATTTTTTAAGCATGTAATTTCAACATCAAAATTTCTTTCAAATGACACGTTCTAGGAAGATAATCAAACCAAAAGAAAAATACCTTTCAACATCAAATTTTCTTTTAAAATATCTTTAAAACTAAAAGATAATTTCAACATCAAAATTTCTTTAAAATATTTCAATGAAACAAAATCTACAGAACACAAGACAGGGATAAAGTCCCAAAATGATTGGTGGGATTGGGTTAATGAACATGTATCATTGGTGGCATTTGGATTAGGATTTGGGCTATCACATGAGATTAGTTGGTTAATCCTTGTCTTTGGAATTTTAGAAGGTGGCGGCGACTCAGCACCGGCCCCCTGCGGCTGCACATTTTGCCTCTTCTTCTTTCCAGCCGACTGAGCCACAGGGACAGACACTCCAAACAATTTTATGGAACTGCTGCTGCTTTAGCCCTTCTCTTCCACGGCTATTACAGAACTGCTGCCACACAGATTCGATGATGGAACCTCCAGTGTGCCAGAACCAGATTTGCAGAAACCTGTCGGCAATGACGATGAGATTTCACAATATCATGAACCTGCCCATGCCCGGGCGCTTCCAGAAGCATCGGAATTGCAGTGGCTGCCATGTGCAACGGTGGCGTCAGCGGGGGCAGCTTCATGTGCATGTGCACTAACCACAGAAGGTCGTTGTAGAGTCTTTGCATGTGCATCAGCTCTGACAGCAGCATCCAGTTGCTGCAACGGAGCCCCCTGACAATGCCAAATCTAATGCCGACATGGGCACCGGCAGCAGCCGCGGCAAAGAGGAAAGTGGTGACCATTCGTGACGGTCAGTTGTCGTCGGTGACTGCAACTGCGATTGCGATGTAGCAATGCCGCTGCCGCCCACGACGCCGGTTCCAGCATTCACCGACCTCTTGCGGCGCTGTATCTGGCATAGCAGATGCTTCTCACCCTTGCGAAAATACTTGTTTGCAAATTTCCACCGCTCTGAAACGATAATTCTGAACCCCTGCAACACCAAAATACAAATGGAGAATGTTAATCAGTTAGCTCATTTAACACTGTGAATGTCAATGGAGCATTTTAAATAGAGCAGAAATAAGAATAGAGTAGAAATACTGACGTAATTATGGAGTTGACGAACGAAGCTTTCCAAGTTGTTGTCGTTGAAGTAGTTGGGAAGCACATCTCGGGCCAACTCGGGAGGACTCCACTCGACGAAGGTGGTGTGGTTGTCGTTGCTCCATTGGACACTGATCCGTGGAGGGATCATTCACCAAATCATACGTTTTTCTCAGGAACGGCGCTGGAACCGACTTCATCCTTTCCGACCTCTGAAACTCCAACCAAAAAATAACCACACGCACAAAACCTCCACAAATTTTATTTTCTCAGTGGCTCAGAGCACAAATATTATAACAAGACAGCACAGCGGTAGCAGCATCAGAATGGGATAAAGAGGAAGAACAGAAGACGAAGAGGGTTGCGGTTATATTTATTTACTCAGTGGCTCAGAGCAGCAGCTTTTGGTTGGCAGCCACCGAAGGCCAATATTTGGTTGCCGACACAGACGGAGCCGTTTTTTTCTTTGACCATACCTGACAGAGCCGTTTCTCTTACCACCCTTCGTGCCTTCTGACAGAGTGGACGTTACATTGCAGACCTGGAAAGGTCAAAGGAAATTACATCTAGGACAGATTTGTCAGTTGCATTTAAAAAAATAAGATTTAATAATTAATATGAGCACAGTGGATGAGTTGTCACTCGTCACAACATTTTATAATTTAGTCACTCGTCACAACATTTTATAATTTAGTAGGAGAGAGAAAGCCCTGTAATAAATCATGACACATCCATTAAAGATTGGTCTCTTATGCAATATTTAATTAAAGATTGGTCTCTTATGCAATATTTAATGAACAAACTTTTGATAAGTCCTAGCATTAGATAAGAAGCCATCCTAACGATTAAGTATAGAAGACAAGATGATAAGAATATCCAAAATTATTACATGGATTTTTATGAAGTTTTTCATCAAGAAAAAATGTAATGGTCTGATTATGAGAAAGCCTCAAACTTCATAGGTACTCTTAGTAGGAAATATCAACAAGAGCTTATCTTCTATGAATCCTAAACATTGGATGAGGCCTTAAAATATCTTTGAAAATTGAGAGAGTTGTCGGAGAACTTAAAAGGTGATCCAAAATCTTATTTCATGGGTAGAGACTCTAAATCCCCCAAAGGTGGGATGGAATCCAAAGAGAAGAATGCTAAGAAGGATACAAAGAGAAACCAGAGGAGGATTTTATGAAGTGTTTCTAGAAGAATTGATCCAAAGAAAAGATGCTAGCAAAATTCAATGCTTCAATCATTAAGAAATTGGCCATAAATAATGGAAATGTAATAAGTCAAAAACCTAGAAGGAAAATTAACTTCAAATAGAAAAGGATTCTTTTGTCCCAACATGTGAAGATAACCATAATATACCTATGATTAAAACATTAATGAGATTAATTCTTGTACATTAATGAGAAATGTCAATATTGAAGATTATAATATGAAAATGATTTTTAAAATTATTGCTAAATGCTTGTTTGGTGAGGAATGCATCTCTACCAAGGTTGTTCATAGGTTAGGTTTGTCCAAAAATATGAAAATAAAGACCTACAAACTTCATTTCTTTAACTTCATTTCTTTAACTTCATTTCTTTCAAAGAATTATTTTTAAGAAGTTAAAGAAAGATGTATCTTGTTTTTTATGATCAGCTCCTACAAAGATCAAGTTTATTGTGATATTATTTCCATAGATTATGCACATGTATTCTTGGTAGACCTTGGAATTTTGATTCCTATGACATGGCTTGGCCAAGCAAAGGCACAGTGAACATACTGCTGATGGTACTACTAGTACGTGCTACAAAAGCTGGATCTAGACCATGGTCTCCACCAGAAACGCAAACAGCTAACACTTATATTTCACAACCACGACATCATCCAGTTATGATATAGACAGCTTTGATTTCTTGTAATGGAATAACAGGGCAACAACACGTGCAGTTACAGGGTAGAAATAGAGACCACCTGTGCAGATTCTGCAGAAACAGGGGATGGGATCACAGTTCAGTTTGGAGATGGGCATGGCAACAAAGTGGTGTCTGATACTCTGAAGACAGTCAACCATGGACATCGCCTAGTTTACTCTCCTAACCCAAGTATGAGAACCAGTGGAAAGGCTTTTTCAAAGTGTGGAATCGACAGCTTTGTGGTAAGTGGGCACTGCATGGATAGTGCAATCTGCACTTTCTTTGTTAAACAGTTTGGCTCTGACGAATGGAGGCCTGGCTGGGCCAGAGTGTATTTGCAGTCTGGTTCTAGCTTTTCACTCAAGTTCTATTTCAGGGTGTTCATTCCCACCAACATGTGGTTTGGCTTTGATTACTGCAATAGCAACGGTGCCTGTCCTCACCCAACCCTGCCTTTTATCCGTCCACTTGACTGATTTTATCAGTGTATCTTCCAAATCTGTTTGTCTGAACAAGATAGTCAGGGTTTCATTATTATCTCTAAAATTGTAAAATATAAAGAAAAGTAAGCAAATGAACTTCCAATAATGGTATAACCTTTGACATAAAAGTTTGTTGATATGTTTAAGAGTAATTTAGAATGGTTTCCTCTTATGAGATCAATTCAACATTAGATTGACTTCATTCTAAGAGCAATCATGCCAAGTGAGGGAGTATACTGAATGACTTGACATCATAGGGAAGAGCTTCATAGAAAGGTGAGTTACTCTTAAATGATTTTACCTAGAAGTTTATTTTCCCATGTTTAGTACTACTAGTGTTAGTACCTAAAAAAGATACCAATGAAATGGGGATATGCATTGATTTTGGGACTGTTAATAGGATTCTTATTGAGTATAGGTTTCCTATACCTAGAATGGATGACATTCTTGACATTATTGATATTCTATGATTAATTTAAAGACTGCTTATCATCAAATAAGAATTAAGTCAGGAATTAAGTCAGGAAATGATTGGAAAATCACTTTTAAAACTCCAAATAGACTGTATGAGTGTTTAGTTATGCCATTTGGGCTAATCAATGCTTCCACTACATTTATGAGGGTAATGCATGATGTCCTGAAGGAACTAATTGACAAAGGGTTTCTCTAAGGTGCATGAAGCTCAATTAGTGGTAAATGTGAAGAAATGCTATTTTCTCAAGAGGAAGATTATTTATTTGAATAATGTCACTTCCAAAAACTAAGTAAAAATTGAGCCTAGTAAGCTCAAGGCAATTAAAGCTTGGTCTTCACCAAAGGATGTTAGAGATCTTTTCTTATGATAACTAGTTTTTATAAAAGATTCTTTTGACATGTGAGTTCTATTTCATGGTTAATGATTTCTTGTTTGAAGCAGAATATAAATTTTATTTGGGATGATGATTAGGAGAATTTATTCAAAGTCTTGAAGGATAAATGCTTGCAATTCCAAACTTTTCCAAGCTTTTTAAAGTGGAAATGGATGCAAGTGAGCTTATAGTCAATTGTGTTTTATGGCAAGAACATGAGTGCATTACATTATTTTCAAACAAGTGAACTGAATCTACAAAAAAATCTAGTATTTATGAGAAGAAGTTATATGCTATACTTTAGGCTTTAAAATATTGGAGACATCATTTGCTAAAAAACATTTTTTCGTTTCGCTAATCACAAAGTATTGTAATTCTTATACTCATAAAATAAGTTAAATGCTAAGCATATGAACTGGGTAGGGCAGCTACAAGAATTTCACTTTTTATTGATGCATAGAAGTCAAAAAAGCAATATGGCAGTAGATATTTAAAATGAAAATTAAAAACACCATCAGTTGGCTGCAATGTAACTACTACAGCGGTAGTCAGAAAGGTCACTAGAGACCATCTCTGAACCTCCGAACAAAGTAGAGAAAAAGCAACATTCTTCAAATTTTTAAGAGGGTAAACTTACAGATCTTTGATAGGAAGTCAGTAGATAATGTTATGTGGCCCACTCAGCTGATTGTTCTACAAATGTCTGTCAGACCATAATAAAAAAATACTTAAACCCCCCAAAAAATAGTTTAAACTAAATGCGATAAAAACAGTAAAAGTAAAGGAGAGCAGCAAAAGCCTCATTTACTTACAACACAGACAGCTTGGACAAAGACCTGAAGCTAGGGGGAATGCCTTGTGAAAGTTTATTGAAGGACAGATCCCTGCAACATCATGTTTTAATCATTTAGATCCAGAAACAAAAAAAGGATGGTTTCTTTAATGGAAATATAAACTCAAACTAAGTAAATGTGCATACTCTGTTCTTAAGATGTTTATAAGAAAATTCATACTGATAATATGGCCCAGGATAAATGACACAGAAACTAAAACTTGAATATTTTATATCAGCCATGTGAGGATTTTGTAATCCTAAGGTTCTACTGAACACAGTTCAGTTTGGGCATTTCTTTGCATAATTTCTTTATACCTGTGCATAGCGTTAGTGTCAAAACCAATACCTGCAATATGCAGGACTCTCATCTTACCAACAAGCTAAACCACACTAATGAGGAAGAAGGCAACTTATTAATTCTTACAAACAAACTGGACCTCACTGATTCAAGAGAACGTGTCCTGTCTAACTGTATTGAAAAGTAAATCCTTGGATGACTACATTTTGTCTTCATGAGATCTTGACACGCTTTTGTTAAACCTTATTTGCAAATCCAGTAACAACTTGTCCCCACTTAATCTTAGTTTATCGTTCTACAATGAACCTTGATTGCAATTCAAAGACGGCATCAAAAAAAAATGTGTTTATCAAACCTCATTTACAAGTATAGTAACAAATTTTCCCAGGCCAATAAGCTAGATAACAGTGGTTACAAATAATGCATTCATGAGCGGGGCGCATACCTTCTTCGCTCTGAGTAATATCTTCACCTGCGTTGTTTCCCACAACATTTTAGTTCCCCTTCCTCTCGTTCTGCTCTCCTACAAGAACACAAACAGGGCGATTTCAGCGACAATAATGAAAAGGAACGGAATTTTAGCGTTTTCCACAAAAGTTGCATGAATTTGCCATCCGTTTTGCGGCGAGTAGAGCATCTGATTCCAAATAGTAATGGCCGGGCAAGAAATGGAATTTTCAAAACTTACCGAGGATTTGATATGGCGATGTCCGAGCAGTCCACGAAGCTGAAGCTGCGAGATGATCATGCGTTTCCTGCGGACGCAGCTGTTGCCGAAGTGGAAATGGAGAGTGGAGTAGGAGTAGTTCTTTGTGTGCAGTCGAGTTGAACCAGAAACAGCAAAGAAAATGGCATGAAGGTCTGGCCATGGCTGCGGGCATCGCAAGTGCTCGCCAAGACCCTATCATAACTCATGACTTCGCTACGCTCCATTCTCAGAAACTATCAAAAATACGAATTGAAACTTGTCTTTCCAATATTTGGCGTGGTCATAACCATGACCTTGATCATGACCCATTGTCTCAACCAGTACTTTCATCGCAACTTGTAGCATTGTTGCACATGAGTTTGTCTTTGAAATAAAGTCTAAACAATGCTCAAATATTTTTGAATCATCAAATCACCAAGTCAAGAAATCCATAACATCGAAATGACCCACCACAAGTGAACAAACTAAGGGGATATCTCAATATTTTGGTAATTGAAGGCTTGTTATTCTTTTTAGTAACACTTACATATTACATGTGTTCATGCACAATCCAATCAAATTCCACGTATAGGACTAGATGGATGCCTTGGATAACCAAACACTAAGATGCTAATCATTATCTTCCCAGTCACACTTATAATGGTTCAAGTTGTATGATTAATTATGACTAAAGGCATTGATTGTATTATTATTATTATTATTAAAATATGTAAAGTATTAAATATTAATTTAACCAGTCTAAATGCAAGAAGTAAATCTAATCTAGCCTAGCATGGAGTATGAGTTCCTAATTCACCATACACATCCTAAACATGCAGTAATACTATAGGGTAATCAAGTGTTTTACCATTGGGCATACCAAGTGATCCATTGTTGGGATTATCAAACATTAATACATTTATGCTTAAAACCAATTGTATTCATGCAAATTAACTAAGTGCAATTGAATAACATAATTGATTAGTTGCATGAATAGTAAATGAACCCTCAAAGTATATTACAAGGAGGTAAATCAAAATGCTAATCCATGTCTTGCACTAAATAGAATAAAGCTTAAGTTTATAATTGCAACACATACTAAGCATAATTGATCCAACATTTATATGTTCAAAAATAACATATATTATCCTACCAAATATCCAACATCTAAACAAAGGAAATATAATTTTATCTAGTACATAAAAAGGATTATCACCGAGAGCCACAATGTTCATCTTGCCAAGCAAGATCCTTGGAGGACTAGTAGATAAGTGAAAACCTAACCTCTTCGAGTGGTTTAACCTAGGCTCAAACCCAAGTCTTAAACTTAAGAAATGAGCACCTTACCATCACTACAAACAACGTTCCCTATAGTTTATCTAGTACATATATCCTAAACTCAATGAAGACCATCACAAATTCATCATAGATGTTTTATATCAAATATAAATTGTACTAAATCATAATCATTAACATTAAGCTAACCCTATAGCCCTCCTCATCCTCATAGCCCTTGACAATCTAAAAAATAAATGGGCGTTGGTATAACTAAGTAAGAAACCTTGGTAGTTCCTCTTGATTAACCAAGGATAAGTCCCATGAGTAAGGGCTAGGCAAAGGCACTTTGACCTACAAGCACATTAATATCCATCGAGCATATTAAGCAGATCATAGCATAAGCATTAGCATGAGCCAAAGATAGAATACACAAATCATCTGCCATCTCCATCACATCAACTAAATAAGCACAAGAAGACTAGTATGCACTATATCAAGTGTGAGATCATGATCATGTGTTCTCAACTAGTGTTCAACTATTAAACTGTCATGCACATGGATTTACTAATTAGTCTTAATCAACCCTAGTGGTGTTGAACATCTACAATCCACAACTCCTACTGCTAGAGGTGTTGAACATTTACTTTAACATTCTACAGGTACAAGAGACTAGTGAAGAAACAAACACTCCCTCTCTCTCATAATATGGGGTCAATGGTAAGAGCCTCAGTTATGCATCCTAGTGGGGGTCAAACCAAACTACAACAAGGTGGTCATCATCCACTAGTACCATAACTTAGTGCTAGCTTTCATCAAACAACAATCATACAAGCATCTTTCCATCATATAAATGAACATTAGTCGTGGAGAGATAATACAACCACATCATTAAGCCCACATAAGCAAACCCATTTGTGGGTCTAATGAAAACATTATTAAGACTAATGAACATAATTTAGACCAACTAACATCACAAGTTGAGAACCTTGAACACATTCACATTGGTAAAAATGGTAAGGAAGAAACAAAAACACCAAAATAGAGGATCACAATCTCCACCACAATCCCAACAACTATGCATGGGCAACTACAAATTCCAAATGATAAAGAATAAGAGAAAAAATAGTAAAACATCTTTTCATGACCTTCATCATGACATATGATCGAATCAAATCTCTAACTAATGGATTACAAAGGCAAAATGACCACAAAAAACTTACCATGACCCTATCATAACTCATTGATAAATTGTGTTTTTGATTGGCTACGATATCAGGCATCTAATATCAAAGCCACAATATCGGGGGCACAAGCTACAGTATCAGATATCCAATATTACAAACACATGTAGGTCTACAAATACGACACTTAGGTGCACAGTCTGAACAACTTTTCATTTCAACCTTGGGTAGACTCTTGCAGTTTGTTTTCGTAGTTCAGCAATAGAGTGAATAAATGCAGTGTGATGTTGAGTAGTTGTTCAGAGTCTTTATTCAAGTGAAGTACACTTGTGCATAGTTCATGAGAAAAATAAAGATCAAGACTGTTTTCAATCATTGCAATACCCACTTAGCTTTATTATTTTACTTAGCATAATTCTTATCGTTTTTCCTAGTTTAACCAATTACACTTTTAAGTACTTTACTTTCCTTATTCATAGTAAAGCAGAATGAGTACGACTAGTTTCGAGCATTAAGTGTGATCATTTGGTAATCCAATAGTGGTTTCACTTGATTTGCTCAATAATAAACTCACTTGGTAATCCCAATAACAGTTACATGAGCCCAAGGTGTGTTCGGCAAGCCAAGAATGGATGCTCATTACTCTAGGCTAGAGTAGATTATTTTACCGTTTTCCTTAGACCTAGAATCATTTTCACACTTTACCATCATAGCTAGGAGTTATGGCCTATCAACATCAACTTATCATACACCTCACTAAGAGCTAAACCATACACATAGATTATACTAGCTCCATGTGGAAAGATAACGATCACAAACTTAAACCCAATTACTAGCATATCCACATTGCTTTGTCCACGGATTACGATTGGGCTACAAGTGAACACTCCTATCTTGTATGGTTGGATGTTGGACTACTTTACCACTCATTATTGGCATTGTTGCTAAGGACAAGTTAATGTATGCTTAGTAAATAATTTCTCAAAGTTTGTTGTACCTGAAACACAAAGCCAAATTTCATAACCTCAAGAAAAGCACACTTAAAATAAACATCTAAAACATATAACATGGCTTCAAATAAGAACACCACATCACTTGCCAAGGAACCATAAAGAAGCAATGGCAAAATCAGCAATGAAGAAGAATGGACACTGATCCTTATCATCCAAATTTTACTTTCATCTTCCATTAGGACAGTCAAATGAGATGGAGAGACATACGAGGCAACATTATCCTCCATAATGTGCAGCATTCACTATGCTTCAAACTACCTTAAGGGGAATGAATCTAAACCAAATTCATGAAGGGTACCATGTGATTAAGCACATAACTAGGCCTTATGAACCAACAAAGGAGTAGATGAGGAGTGATGCTTCCATGGAAATCAAACATGCACATAACAAAGGGAAACAAGTCAACACTTCTGTTATCTTGGAAGAACTTGATGCTAATACATTCATTGCAAAACAACTCCACCAAAATTATGAAGAGCCTTCAAAAACAGCTATCATTAGGCTAAAGGAACCTATCAAAGTTCAAATGCAGTCTACCCTAGTAGAGACACCCTAGAGGGAGGCAATCGACTCAAGATATAAGCAAGAATTAGAGCCAAGAGTACCTACAGGATCTCACAAAGATGAATACATGAGTCATGAAAGGAGAACAAGTCAACATCATTCTTCTATTATCTCATCTTCATCCTCAAGATCATCAAAGGACTCTGATAGGAGGAGGCCAAGGCATAGGAACTATGATAGGGAAGAGAAAAGAACTCATGACCATCATGATTGTTACTTAGGACATTCTGACTCAAAAGATGAAGAATATGAGCAATGCAAACACAAGGATTGAAGAGAGGATCACAAAAGGCATGAGCATAGAATGGGGCAGTGATACACCAAAGTATATGAACCCGATCATGATGATGAACCTGTAATGGCAACTCAAAGTATGATTAACATCTAGGAACTTGTTCACATCCCAACCAAGCACATGAGGGATAGCTAAATCAAGTGGCTTGACATGAACAACATGCTAAGATTTGAAGGTGGTTCCAATGTTGATCCACAACATTACCTTCAAGCTTTCCATGATGCCTATGCCCTACAAAACATCGAAAGTGATTGTCAAAAGTTAAATTTGTTCTTTGAAACACTCGTGAAGGAGGTAGAGAGCTAGTATAGGTCATTGGAACCTAAATCAATCAAACACTGGAGTACCATGCTCAAATTCTTCAACGATAAATATCAAACTTATTCGCAAGTGTCTAACCTAAGAAAATAGATCTAGGGGTGGAAAAAAGGGACTAATAAAACCCTTGATGCGAGAATGAGTAGATACTATTCAATATTGCATAAATGCCCAAGCCATGGATTTTCACCAAGGAAACAAGTCAAGCATATTGTACATGGGCTGCGGAGTAAAATGAGGGAGACTCTTGAGATTTATTCCCAAGGTAGATTATTAGAAATGATGGTCCATCACATCTAGAGATTGATTGATCAAGTAGCAAAAGAGAAAGGAGAACTCAAGAAGAGAGAGTTGGCTGAGGAATATCACATAGATCCATCAATTAGAAAGAGAGATGTGCAGATGTGTGATAAGCAAGAGCATGAAACCTTGGAAGATGTTATCCAAAAAAAGACTCTACCTATTCAAAAATCGGTCAATGACATAGTAGCTAAGGTAGAGAAAGTCTAAGATTTAATGGATGAAAAATTTGCTACAACCCTATAGATTGTGAAAGAAGAGACTAAACAGTAACATAACAAGGGTAAGGTAAGAGAGAAGAAAAGAACTAATGGACAAGAAAGTTATAAGCACAGAGGAAAAGTTGCTACCATTGAACAGTGTACTAACTCCATTTTAGAGGATGAGGAAGGATGCAATGTGTGCCAATATGAATATCCTAAGAGATGTTACCCTATTATGGTCCACTTGCAAGAATCTGGGGTATATGCACTCAATCCAAGCTTTTTCAAAAAGTAGATGCCTAGAAGGCTACCTTATCCTTAATCTAATATCAAGCAAACCTTCCAGCCAACATATTATCTGAGCAAAGCCTACCCTCAACCATAGGAGGAATATTAGTAGTAGTGGTAGCAACTGTAGACATGGGCAATGTCACCGCTAAGACAACAATATCCATACAAGCAACCAGACTCTTATGTTTAGCATCTAATATCTCCAAGAAATACATCAGTTCAAACTTCTTCTTCTTATTATCCACCAAAATACTATAGACCTACTACTCCAAGGATGGATCATAGTCCTTATGCACATTCACTAGTAGCTAGCCCATCAAATCCCCCTTCCAATTTTTTGCCACTAGTGCCACCACATGCTATGCAAGAGGAATTGCCATCAGAAAAACAACAGAGGAGAGCTGCATGGGCAATGACTATACAAGTGGAGGATCTTACTAGCAATACTAAGGGCCAAACAAAGAAACGTCCTTTCTTTAGGACAAGTTCAGAAAAGGCTGGTAGAATCAGAACTTCATCAAGACCAACTTCTCCTATAACAAATTCTCCTACCAACAACAGGCTTACAACATCATCAAACACAAACATGTAAACTATAATTCTCACCAAAGTAGTCACATATTAGATTAAGGTAAGTCCACTCCCTAAGAAGAGAATTGATCTAGGAATGTTTTTGATTTATCTATGAGTAGCTAGAAATCTACCATGCAAAGCTCTATTAGATTCAAGTTCTGGGGTGAATTTAATTTCTTGCAAAACATATCCAGCATGGAACCTACCACCCTTAAAGTCATGCAATATTAGGTTGAAGCTTGTAGATCAATTTGTTGTCATTCCTTTGGGACAGATAGAGGCTTTAGTGACAACTATCAATGGATGGTCCTATCTGGCAAACTTTCTAGTAACTGATGTAAAAGATGCTAATAAGGAATTTCCAATTATCATGGCGAAAGCATGGCCTAGCATAATTGATGCTAAGCTAAGTATGAGAGATCTATCTGTTGAGATCTCCAAGGAGGATAAGCATGGAGCCCTACACATGCAGTGAATCCCATGCAATACTAATGAAAGAAAAGGGTGTAGTTGTGGACCAATCATTCAGAACGTTAACACAATCACCATACTAGTGCACAACAATTGTGAAAAGCAAATGTGTCTAAAAGAAAGAGTAGGGGCAACCAATCCAAATGACACCATGTGGCCAACAACTGAGAATCTCTAACTATCTAAAATATGCATGGAACAATATTATTCACTTGTTAATTCCCATTCTAAGGAAATGACTCCAACTGAAAACCTAAAAATGAAAATACTAACTCATAATCATACACCAAAAGGGAAAGAAAATAAAAACTTAAATGATCAAAACTCAACTACCATCAAGATCACATTGGATGATAATAGAAAAGTTAAATCAATAAAGATGGTAAGTGAATCACTTAGAGTGTATGATCTAGGAGATCTAGGGAGCATCTTTTGAACACTCACCCATGAGTTCAATCATGGGGAAGATGCCTTATCTTGATATCAAAATTAATAAGTGTTTTTCTATTTTTTGTTTTACAATTTCTTTTCACTCTTTCACATTCTTTTATACAATTTTTCCTATTCTTTCACACTTTTTCATTTCTGAAATCTTTGATATTCTTTTACATTTTTCAATTCTTTAATGATTTTCCATCCTTTGACAATTTTCATTCTTTACATCTTTTCCAATTCTTACTATCTTTTTCATACTTTGTTTTTAAATCCTTTGTAAATAATTTTGATTACTAATAAGACACGTTATAAATAAAGGTAAGATGTAGCCCAACAAGGTGAAGATTTCTCTATGTTAGCAATTCAGAAAGGACTGATTATTTGAACAATGGACCCACACCATCCATCCATCCATTCCATTAATAAGAGGTTCTTACCATGGCCATAATGATATTCCTTTCCATCATACAACTAAGAATAAACTTATGACCATTATGCCTAGATAGATGAGTGAAGAAACAAGAGGGAATGTAAAGGGTGTGACATCAAGGGGATTTGTGGATTCTTTTGGATTATTGTTGTGAGTTCTATCATGTTGCTAAGTTTGTATTATACCCTTGTAGATTTTAAAAAAATGAAAGTAAAAGTAAAATAAGTGTTGCCTTACTACATCACTAGAAAGACATGTTACCCATGCTTGAAGATAGTCCTTTAGTAAGGTTAACATAGACAAAAAATAAAAGATCACAGAATAAATTTTTGGGAGCCCCATTGTAAAGACATGTTACCCATGCCTGAAGGTAGGTGGCTTCTCAGAAATCGAAGAAAAATAAAAAGTGCCATGAATAAACTCCTCCCTTGGATAATACGTCAAGTAACGATACATCTTGCAACATTGATAGTCTTACAGTTGTAATTCCAAAAGATGAAATAATGCGATGGCACTAGAATGTGGTCTGTACTTGGTTTGAATCTTGGACAAAAATTCTAGTGATTACTTTAACGACTAATAAAACACAAGAATTCATTATTCCTATGGTAAGATACCTCATGTCCGATTTCTACAATCACTTCTAAGTCCATTTCATCTCACTGTAAGAATAGTCATAACTTGTCGTTTTTGTATAACATAGCATTTTTTTTCCAATTTGATGGTACTAACATGTGTGTTTTGCTAAATAGGTATGCGTTACATTCAACTCCTTAAGTGCCGAAGGACACTTTTAGGCATGGCTATACAAGTGCATTAAGGGCTGGAGCTTGCTTTGGGGAGGACCCACTTGTATAACTATTGTATCTTATACCTGCCAAGTGACTCCACATCATCTTAAACCTTCCAGCATTAATAGATGCCAATAAACACTTCCCATATCATTTGAACCATCTGTTCTCACAATATGGATTCATTACCCTTGTTATCCATCTTATGAACTTTCGTAGCCTAAGATTCCTTCTATCTGAACTTCCAATGATAAAGTTTTACAAGATATGCATATATTCATCATCCAAACCCTTTGAGTAATGTTTAAACCTTCCAAACATTCAAAAGAATCATTTTTTCTCCTCAAAACCTCATGAAAACTAAAAATTTTTGGGCTCCGATATTAGGTCTCTCCTATTGGATCCATGCCAATATCAAATCTTTGATGTCGGGTCTTCGATATTGGATCATACAAAAAGTATAAATAGGTAGACACTTAGTGCCATTTACACCATTTTTCAATTGCACCAAAGGAGAGTTTTTCGAATTTTCTTCTTTGAATTAAGCTCTGACCTCCTAGTTTTCCCAAGCTATATCTTGCACATTACCACTCTGATTTTCATGATTTTTGAATCTATTTGATCCTAGTGTGCTCATCTTAGTCATGGAGGGGTGTTAGTGAGGAAAATCTAAGCTAACTTTTCAAAATTTTCTAACACCCATAAGGTATTTTAAGAGTAAGTATGAAAAGAAACTTGAAATTTTAATGAAAAATTAATGATATTAATGCCAAAACACTTCAATAATGTTCTTAAGAAACCATAACTATCATTACAAACCATGAATATGAATAGAATAGACAATTGTGAAGGGTTATAAAAAAAAATCAACACTTATGGGGTAACTTTTTGAAATTTTATCTAACTCTACAATCATAATAAACTAAGAGCTTAACATAACTAAGGGTATGAGTAAGGTATGGAATTATTGAGAATATATGAGAATACTTTAGTAATTCCAAACTCTTGAATGATTGTAGATGGCCCCAAAGAGAGGAGCACAATGAGGACCCTCACAAGGCGCAATCAAATGACCAAGAGGCCAAGGTAGAGGTTAAATTAGAGGACAAGAACCAGAACATGAGGAGCAGGAAGCCCAATCATTTAGTATCCATCAAGAAACCCCTACTACAGGATAATCGGCCCAAGAAGAGGCAAAAGAACCACAAATGCAAGGACAATGCCTCACGTTGTCATAAGACTACCTCCAAGATATTCAAGAAAGATAAATTCTGACCATAGTTATTGTGGAGATGAACTTTGACCTGTTCATGGAATTTACATCAGAAGCAATAAAGACACAACTTAAGGCATCACCATTGTGGCCTATCCTATCTAATAGTGGTGAATGGAACTTGGCAAAAACCTATCAGTTTTGGCATAACAAAGAAGAGGGCACCATAGTTAACATTGGAGGAGTCTCAGTCTCATTCTTAGTCAAGGTGATAACATAAGCTTTGAATATACCAAATGAAGGGGCAAAAATAGCACATATGTCTATAAGATTAGATGCTAAAACTAGGAAATTATGGCTAAAATGGACATATGGCAAGGAAGATAAGGGATACAGTGAGCTAACTTTGTAGGAGTGAATTTATGTCAAAATTGGCACCTATCACTTGTTCTTGACTAATGGACTAAATAGGCTATCCACTTATGCGGCTAGGAGAAGTGCGGTCCTAATGGGAAAATACATTACTAATATCGCACAATTCTACTTTATGGAGATTTTGAGGTGGTTTGAAGAAAGAAAGGTAGGGAAGCCAACACTTTCATTCCCTTACCTTATTAGAAAGCTATGCAAACGAGTCGAAATCCTAGGATACACTAATGACATTCCTAGGATAGTCAAGAATGCTTATATGTTGAATTGCTCAAACCAACACCACCCAAAAAAGATCATGATGAAGAGCAACAAGAACAAGACTAAGAGCAACAACAACTACAATAGCAGTAGCAATAAGAACAACAGTAACAATAAGTGCCACCGCTACCATCGTAAGACCGTAGACCATCAATGAGTCATCTGCAACATATTGTAGAGACTATTAGTTGGGGAACAAGGGAGGAAGTCAACCTTTACAAAGTTATGGATAGTGCCATACAACCTACCATTTTAGCTAATCCTAAAAGTAGACAAATTTCATTGTAGTTAGGAGGAGGGGACCAATGGTCACAAAAAATCTGTGGAAATGCTACATCATTTCAAGTGGTGCTAGAGATAGGAGAAGAAGCCATAGTTGTGGTAATGCAGCACCAAGATGCAACGGAGCAGCAGAGGTGATTACTAATCACATCAAAGAGTCTTTCAATGTATTTGTTGTGCCATTAATAAATCTAACTAGAGCTAAGGATGCTCAAATATTAGCCATAACCTCAATGACTCCTGCTGATCATGAAGATGTGCTTGATCGACTACTATAGACTAGGTAAGTAATGACAATGCTTTTTGACATCTCAAGCAATGTCACTGCCTTATAGTTAGAATTAATCACTACGAAAGGAAATTTGGTCGTGGTAAAGACAAGGGCAAAGCATGCAGAAGCAGAAATCCATAGACTTCAAGAAGAGCCCGCAACATTGAGAGCTAAACATAGGGATCCCACACAATTTGTTGCACATGACCAGATAGAGTAGTTCAGGATAGAGCAAATGAATAACCTAATTGAGCAAAATAAACAAATGGTAATGGAGAAGGAGAAAGCAGTGTGGAATGCCTCTATAGCAAAAGCACAAACATATGCACATGTTAAGGCACTTGTCATAGTCTAAGAAGAAAATAAACAACTTACTGCCAATAATATGAGGTTGACCACTATGGAAAAGCAGAAAAACATCCTAAAAGAAAGCATCCACCAATTAAGGGAAAAATTAGTGAGGGTTAACCAAGACATGAACTACCTCACAAGAGAAAATAGAGCCCTCTCAATGGAGGAGGTATGCGACATACGCTAAAAGTCAGTTATTGAAATCAGTGCATGGCAGAATAAGGTAAATAAACATGAAAGGTTGAAGGAGAACTTCCATGATTAGGTGGGCACATACAAGTAGATCAATGAGAAAGAGATCCAAATGGCCAAAGTCATAATCATCTCCATTTCAGCACAAAATCCTAATTGGCAATCCATCCCAGATAGTTACATCCACTTTCACCAAGCAGAAGTAAAGAACAAAGACCTGTAGATTGAGGACCTGAAAGAGTACATGGGGTTAGCTAACCTTTGTTACGCTAATTTGGCCATGTTAACAGTAAGTTGGCCTAGAAAGTAGCAGCCACATATTCCTTGTACAAGAAAGAGTTTGTGGATTGCAAAAATGCTCTATAGAAACCTCAAGTGGAAAACTCTAAATTGGAAATAGTGAAGGTTGGCTACTAAGGGCAAAAAGATGTAGCAATAAACCTTGCTAGAAGGTTGTCCAATTATCATGAATTACGTGAGAAGGCCAGAGCATTTAAAGAGGAGAGGAGGCAACTTGCAACCTTGTATGTGAAGGCTAATCAAATGTTTCTACAGTTGTCATGCACATGGGATGTACCCGCTCCATCACACAGTGCACAACAAGCATGGATGGTACATGATCCAAGAATGGAGGAGGAAAATCTTGAAGCGCTCCTAGATCAATACAAGTTCTAGAAGCTTGGCGACAAGGGGAAGCAACCAATGGAGGAGCTAATGCCACCAGGAACTAACTAGACTACATTGAGCTTCACCAAATTTTGTTTTTTGTAAAAGTTATCATGTCATGTCTTGCATAAATTTTTGTAAAACACCACTACAACATTCAAGAGTCATGTATATAGTAGTTAGTGTCATGTAAATCTACCCTTCAATTTTGTAAGCACCTCTATCATCATTTTGTTTTAACTCAAGGATGAACTTTCAATTAGTCATGGGGGTATAATAAATCATGTTTTTGACCAACTACGATATTGGACATCCAATATTGAAGTCACAATATCAGATCCTTGATATCGAGGTGCAAGCTACAATGTCAGATGTCCGATATTGTAGACATGTGCAGGCCTATAAATATGACACTTAGGCACACGATTTGAACTTTTCATTCCAACCTTAAATAGACTCTTGTAGTTTGTTTTCATAGTTTAGCGATACAGTGAATGCCCGTAGTGTGATGTTGAGTAGTTGCCGAGAGTCTTTATTCAAGTGAAGTGTACTTGGGCACAGTTTATGATGGAAATAAAGATCGAGACTATTTTCCATCATTGTAGCATCCACCTAGCTTTATTATTTTACTTAGCATAATTCTTACTATTTTTCCTAGTTTAACCAATTACATTTTTAAGTACTTTACATTCCTTGTTCATAGTAAAGTGGAATGAATATGACTGGTTTTGAGCGTTAGGTGTGATCATTTGGTAACCTAGTAGTGGTTTCACTTGATTCGCTAAGTAGTGAACTCACTTGGTAATCTTGGTAACGATTATATGAGCCCAAGGCATGTTCGACAAGCTAGAAATAGATGCTTATTGCTCTAAGCTAGAGTAGATTGTTTTATCATTTTCCTTAGACTTAGAATCATTTTCACACTTTACCATCATTGCTAGGAGTTATGGTCTATCAACATCAACCTATCATACACCTCATTGAGAGCTAAACCATATGCATAGATTATACTAGCTTCATGTGGGAAGACAATGATCGTGAACTTAAAACTAGTTACCAGCATATTCACATTGCTTTGTCCATGGATTACAATCGTGGTACACGTGAACGCTCGTATCTTGTATGGTTGGGTGTTGGACTACTCCACTACTCATCACTCATGATGACTTCGCCATGATCTATGGTATTCTTAGAAAATATCAAAAATACGAATAGAAACTTGTTTTTCCAATATTCGGCTAGACCTTGACCACAACCTATGGTCATAACCATGACCCATGGTCTTAGCTAGTACTTTCACCACAACTTGTAGCATTGTTGCACATTAGTTTGTCTTTGAAATGAAGTCTGAACAATGCTCAAACATTTTTGAATCATCAAATGACCAAGTCAAGAAATCCATAACATCGAAATGACCAACCACAAGAGAATGAACTAAGGGAAAACATTTGCAATTGGACTAACATTTTATAGATGGCACTATTAATAAGATGGGTCAACAATTATTAGAATGGAAAAAACTTTTTGATATTCTCATTAGCAATTGCCTTGCTAGATTTACTTAGTCTTCATCATTTACTTTCACAAGACCTCAAGGTAGCTCTTGCATTGGTTTACTTTTATGTTTTATGAAGATATTGAATTTATTAAGGAGTTGAAAGTTGGAGAAGATTTCATGGAGTCTTGCCATCATCACAAAGAGTTTTTGTTGCAAATTTAAATTATTTCTCAGACAACAAAATATAAGAAGAGAAAAAAATTTTAGTTGGGTGTCACCCTAAAAGTCAAGAAAAAATATATGAATGCAACACACAATAAATAGATTCTTGAAAAATAGCATAAGAAGCTTGAAGAAATTTTGTTTACATCAACTAAGTTGTGCATTCACAATAACACAATGCTCAAAAGACTTGGTTTAATGAGGATTGTGTAGGCTACACAAAATATTAAGAGTGCAAATAAGAGTTATAGACAAAGTTTAGTTAAGGCATATAAACACTTGATTAAAATGAAGAGAAGAAAATTCATCAAGGAGTAACAATAATGGTTTGCTTACACCTAGATAGTTTTAGCAATGTTTTTCTTGATAAAGCTTTTTCATCATTTAATTTTTCTTTTCAAGATAATTGCTCATTTTACAATGAACTATTTACAAGAGAAGATGGTAATTCTAGTGCTATTGTACAACAAGCACCTTTGCAGTTTACTCTTAAGGAAAAATATTAAAAAGCTAGCATCTAGCAAAGCTATGGATTCAAATGGTTTATATGCAAAATTATTAAAGTGGGCAAGACCTATTATTCATATAGAAATTTGACATAGATTAAATTTAATAATGAATCAAGGATTAGATCAACATTGAAAAACTAATAAAGGCATTTTGTTATGTAAAAAAGGGGAAAAACAAATAATTTGAACAACTATCAAATGATTGTTGTGAATAATATTTTTGTTAAATTGTTGGACACTCTACTAGAAAAAGAATTAATTCATTGGGTAAAGTTAACTAGTTCAAGGCAAGTTGTTATTCAAGTTTTAGACAAAATCACTCTACTATTGATCACTTAGTTGCTCTTAGACGAATGCTACATAGAGTTTGCAAAAATGAATAATAAAAAAACTTTTATAATTTATTGATTTTGCAAAAGAATATGATTGAGTGGTTCATACAAAACTATGGTTACACTTGCAAAAAATTGCCCTCCCTTTAGATTTGATTATAGCAACTCAAAAGATTGTACGAAGCAGTGATTATTGATATTACATATGTACAGCAATTCAGAATTGTGTTTATTTTCTTAGCAAATCTAATCATAAAAATGATAAAATAGAGATCTATTTACAAATGTTTCAAAAATCAAAGTTTGGCAAATCCTATGCCGTAGGACATCAATAAAGAACTTTCAAATTGCAGAGAACACTCAACAGCACAATTATTCACCCCTTGTAGCGACGTAGTAACCATACTGAACTGATTTTATGATACAAATTCTTACCAAAAAATTTCATTTCTATTTTATAAAACGCACTGTATAGTTATTCAGTTCTATGTTAAAGTTTTGCACAGCAAGAACACACAATTAATGTGTTTTCAAGCAGCGTCACTAAATGCAATCTTACGGCATTAAGAATGCCATTAAATATTTATTGCACTAAGCATCAAAGAGCTTCTATTCATTTACTTGTGCTCAGTGTTTCTAAGATTATCTAAATCTTACCACATTTGCCTGAGTTATGGTTGCGAACTCATAAAGGATCATCATCCCGAGCTATCTATAACCACATTTTCCTGGTTTGTACCATGCTCATCCTATCAAGTAGAGTTTTAGGACGGTCGAAAGCCTAACCTCTTGAAATAGCTACAGCCAAACTCAAACCTAAGCCTTTGACTTGAGAAACTAATACCAGCCAAACTCAAACCTAAGCCTTTGACTTGAGAAACTAATACCTTACCATCACTCCAAATCAGTGTCACATTGTTATTGCTCTCACATTGATTGCAATTTACAAATGCATAAGTCTACCAATGCAAAATAATTAAACCCAGAAAAAAAAAAAGCAGTGCTGGTTCTATCTATATTCAGCAGTGCATTTCCAGGTTGTAGCACAAGAAATTGACCAAAGCTTAACAGTATGATTTTACAGAGAAACGATATGTCGAGTGAAAACTTAGTTACCCTTGGGTAAGATTTCAAGCAACAAAGTATTTGATATGTTCAGATGATGATAATAGTCATAACAAACTTATAAATGCCATCGTAAACCTAAACACTCTCTTTCTTCTTTTGGATTTTACAATCCACAACTGTTGTAATTCCACAAGGATCTAGGCAGATTTCTTTTGTTTCTTTGCCCTCCAATCTTTGATATTAGCTGCAACCCTTGATCGCACTGTCTTTCTAAATCCTGGATAAGGCTCGTAATTGAACAACATTTGCAGTACCTGCAACCAGCAAAACCCACTCATCAGTACGATATCATGCTACCTATGCAATTACGGAGACTACCCGCTCTACGCATAACTAAATAACAAAGGTACATAACTTGCCTCGAGCAACACAAAAAAGGGAGCTGTTAGAAATGCTTGGACAAGATTATCCAAAAGGGCAGGGGCTCTCTTCTGCAAAATAAAGGGGTTAAATTTTAGCCTTAGCATTTAACATTTAAGTGCATAAATTGACGTTCATACCTCAAACACTCCATGTCCAATGAACTGGTTTGTCCAACAGATCAGTTGGGAAACAAGTACAACCTGAAATATAAAAGAAAATGGCTTCATATGCTGCAAGCATTGAATACTTTCTAAGTTTTCAGGACAGTATTATAACAGAGAATCAACCGACACCTTTGTCGTTAAGGAAGCCCTAAGTTTTAGTCATATATGAATTTAATGGTAGAGCATTTGAATGAAGCTAGAAAGAAGCAACATTGTTGTCAATTTTTGTACTAGAAATATATTTGAAGGCAGCAACATCTCTTTAATATTTTTAGATTTCAAAATCAAACTCTATACCTTCTCTTGATGAATGCCAGAAGTTACAAAACTTCGTAATTGTGGGTTCAAAGTTTATATGATTTCTAGGGCAAGAATCCTCATCAAGAAGCAAGTATAACATATCTTGAAATGCCAAGCTGAAATTTAAACATTACGATGCACAAAAATTCTGATGGTGGATCCAAGATTCAAAAGATTGCCGAAACAACAATCATCATCATAATCTACCACTCTTTAAACCATCTACATAGCGTTGGTTTGACTCATAGCCGGTAAAAATCGACTGCACCTACTAATTTGCCTATAAAAGTGGGGGCAAACTAAAATTTAGGATTTTTTATAAACATGTAAAGAAAGAGTAAACACTGAAGAATTTAGAATCACCTTCCATGCTAAAGAAAATCCAAGTTTCTGGGCCACAGCATTGCTCCCTATCCAACAAAGCAAGCAAAGGATTGCTGCCAGGGTACCTGCTTTCTTATCCAGAAGGATGTAGTAAAGGCCGTAACATAACGTAGTAATAAAACTCAGATTAAGAACCATGTACTCCTGAAAAGGAAGTATTCCAGCTGAGAGAGGAAGCTGTGCAATTGCAGGAGTAAAGCTGCCAAGGATAAGGGCAGTAAAAAATATCGGCCACACAAACAGTATATGAATAAGCACATTCACAGGATGGCTGTGATATGCTGCATAGAAGGCAAAGTGCCTCTCCAGGTCAAAAATCCCCATCTGCAATTTCTATCTCTGGCAAGAAACAGAAGAGAAACTTAAGATCTATTTGATACTCAAAAAAATATGCTTATGATTTTGACAAAACATTTTATGAATAGCATAAACAACAGCAACCATATTGGTCAAACCCCAGGAAAAAAATCAGGCCCCGATTTTGCAAAGAACATGGACCTGCTCAAAATCCGCAAGGATGATCCACCAGGATGATTAACTGTTAAACACTATTATTTTAATTTAAATACGATATTTACCCTCTCTACAGTCTATTTTAACACAGCTTCTTATTCTGAACTCTAATGAGTTTCAATCCTAAAGACTCCAGGTTGCCCAGAAAAACCATTAACGAAGGAAAAAAAAAATTAGTTGAAATTTCATAGATACTCTCCAGACACAACATGATTTTGGTGGACAAATAAAATTAGAGTAAAAACAGGAAAAGAATCCTGAAGCTGAAGCGACCCAACTCGGCAGCAGAGGGATCATCAAAAAAACCAAACTAGCACTTTCAAGGAACAGATGCTCTGCGAGAATTGATTGCACAGAAAAGTTTCATAGAGAAGTAACGAATACCTTCAGGGTATGAAAGATTGTAAGCAGGGTATTGAAATTCTGATCTGAAGTAATCAGCACAACTTGAAATCAAGATGGTGGTCGTTATAAAAGACCTATGCAGAGATCTTTCCCGTCTCCTTTCGGGAATTTCAGAGACCGCCCTTTATTTCTGAAACATGAATTAACTTATCGTTTAGCAGCCTTTCCTCGGTTTTGATTTTTTTATGGACAAATTTAACGTTTCAGGACTGGAGCAGGTAAGGTATGAGGCGGATGCTTAGTTGAAACTCGAAAGAAAATACTGTTTGTTTTATAAGATAAAGACATTGACGAAATAATGACGCACTGTTGCTATGGAATAAGATAACCAGATTAGTGCGTGTTTTTGATTTACTGTAATTTTACAGACAAAATCTTGGTAAGGAGAGAGGCTCGTCATCAATGGCATTGACATTTGTTAAATGTCACATTTGCAATTTTCACGGCGTTTAATTTAAGGATCTTTATACATGAAGTATACATGCTTAGCACATCTAGAACATGCTTGTTTAGGCCGTATAAGAGCACATCTAGAACATTTTTTTATGTACATCTAAGGTTAATATTTTATTTTTTGTTTTTGGTATTTGTTGGTGGAGTGTTCTTTGGTACCTATCATGGCAACTACTGCCTTCTTTGTGATTATTTTAATTTGAAACTTATAAAAATGGCTTTTTTATGCTTATAATTGGCTAAAATATGTTAATAAGTATGTTCTTTGAAAGTTGAATAATTAATTTGGTTTCTATATTATTATTATTATTATTTTGAGCTTTCTTTGTTTTGAAAGCTCAAAGATGAGAAGCTTTCAACTTTTTTCTTTAGAAAGAGTTTTTTCCTTCTCTTTACAAGAAACCCATGAGGGTGCTTTTGAATAAGGATAAGACTTGATCCTTTTCCTACCTGATGAGTAGTGTGCAATCCCTACACCCAACCATACCAATCCCTAGCGTTCACTAAGTGATTTGGTTGAATTTTGCAAACTTTAGCTTTCTAAGTACACTTTGCCTAGGCAATGAATATCAAGGACATGATTGTTGTCTTCCCAATTTCACTTGTGAGGTGCGATGGTATGGTTAAGTGTAACTGAGGCATATGATTTTTATTATTGTATATTTTTCATTTAATTTACCTAAGTGTCGAAAATAAAGTAATTAAATGTTTAATTAATTTAATAACTAATTAATACTTTAACTAATCCTAACATAAGCATCTGTTTCCATCTACCATACACATCTTGAACACATAATGTTACTGAGTTACCAAGCATTAATTGTATGCTCAAGATGGTCATACTTATGTGTATTAATTATTTGAAGCTAATTAATTAATTGAATGCATTAAAGTAAATTGAATGAATAATAAATGCATTAAGTAAAGATTGTGCTAAATCCAAGTGCTACAAGGTTTATGAAGAAAGCTCGTTTTTATTGCCATTCACACCAATGTGTCCAGGTACATCGATGCTCAAATAAGCGATCTGCACGCTTCTCACTCCTACTACAGGCACTTAGAAAATACTCTAACTCTCAAATGAACAAACTGCAAGAGCTCCACTATGCTATTAACCAATGAATGTCATAAATGCGGCTAGTGTGTGCATTTATATAGGTGATGAACCACAATATCGGAGCTTACCATGCGATGTCAGATACCCGATATCGGGACCTGTCTCCTTGCCTATAAATAAGAGGCAGGCGCACTTGGTTTGGCAATAGTTAGTTAGACCCTTAGCCGAACTCTTGCCTTTTCTCCCTCCCAAAGTTAGAATTATTTCTGCGTGCCCACAATAGGAGTCATAAAGTGAACGGATCTTTATTCGAGCATTGTGTACCTAAGCACACCTTGTGATGAGAGTGATTAGAGTGGCAGTTTCTCTAAAATTAGAGTGGTAGTTTTTCTAATTATTAGAGTAGTTGCTCTCAAGCCTATAAATACAGTGCCCAAGCACACAATTTAGGGAGGAAATCTTGGGAGGAAGTCTTTCAAGGGAAGTCTTTTATAAGTCTTTTAGGAGTCAAGTAGCCAAACTTTTGTAGTTAGAGTATTTTCCAAGTCTTTGAAGGGTAAGTCGTCCCAGGATGCCCCACATGTCTTAAGGGAAAATGAGGGTGGTGAACCTACCTCAGGCAGTCGACCACACAACGATGTTCCTCCCCTTGACTTTGGCCAAGGGGTTGTGTATCAGGACCTTCATTTCACTATTCATAACCCAAGTCCTGATACCCACGAGCACAAAGGATCCAAAAAAGGGACACGAACTCATGATAAAGGTGGACATTCTGATTGTAATTGCAATCGAGGCCAAGATCGTAGAAGAGAAGATAGCAGACACCTTCATGGTGACGGTTCTCCTTCTTCTTCACCTTCGTCATCTCCTTCACCCTCTCCTTCAATATCCAAACGAGGTCATAAAGAAAAAGACCATAGGGATAAAGGTAGGCAAAGTGGAAGTCATAGATGAAACAGCCAAGAAAGGGGACGAGGGCACTCTAGAGAGTCATGACATAGAAGAAGAAAGAGTAGGGAACAACGTAGGCATCATAGACGCCATAGACGAGACAATCATGATGAACCACTACTCACTACTCGAAGTATGTTGGACATAACTAAGGTTGTTAGAATTCCAACAAGGCACCAGAAAGATAGTAGGATCAAGAGATTAGATATGAACAAAATCCTACGATTTGAAGGGGGATACAACACTAATCCTCAAAATCATTTACAAGCATTCCATGATGCGTGTGCCTTACAAAACATAGAGCATGAATGACAAAAACTTAAGTTGTTTCCATGAACACTAGTTAAAGAAGTAGAAAGCTAGTACCGATCTTTAGAACTGACATCCATTTGTAGGTGGAGTACTATGTTAGAACTATTTAATGACAACTACCAAACGTACTCCCGAGTATCTAACTTGCGAAGGCAAATCCAAGGCTAGAAACAAGGAGGACATTAACCCTTAGATGCTGCCATGGGTCAATATTATGCATTGTTACATCGTTCTCCTAGCCATGGTTATTTGCAAAGGGATCAACTGCGTCATCTCGTGGATGGGCTTAGGCATGAAACGAGAAGAACCCTTGGGACTTATGCCCAAGGCAGACTATCCGAGCTTAGGTCCCATCAAATTCAAAGACTATTGGAGCAAGTTGCTAAGGAAGAAGGTGAGCTATAGAAGAGAGAAACTGCGAAAGAGTATAATCGAGATCCTTCCCTCCGGAAGAGGGGAGTAAGATTTTGTGAGGATGAAGAAGAGTCATCACTTGAAGAGATGGTGAATAGGAAAACTTTGCCTATCCAAAAGATGATAGTAGAAGTTTTAGCAAAGGTAGATCAAATGTGGGATTCCCTATACAATAGATTTCAAATTGTTCTTAAAATAGTAGAGGAGTCTAGAGAGTAAGGTAGTGATCATGAAAAAAGAAAAAAGAGAGAAGCTGAACATGCATGTAGCAAGGGTAAGGGCAAAGTTGCCATCATTGAAGAGCTTGTGGATTTGGAAATAGACATTGATAGTTGATGTGAGATATGTCAATATGGCCATCCTAAGGGATGTTGCCTTGTAATCTCACATCTGTAGGAGTCTGAGGTGTATACACTCAACCCATGATTAAACAAGAGGCAAACACCCTTGATGAGTGGCAAGGTACCCCTACACTCAACCATACGAATATGAGCATTACACATGTGATCTGGTTGAACTCCAAGGACTAAGTGCTTACGTGCCCTAATGGAACACTTAAGGTTAATCAATTGTTGTCTTTCCAAACTTACATGTATTGTCACAATTGTATGGTTAAGTAAGTCTGAGGTATATGATTTTTATGTCTTTTATCTTTTTATCGCCTATGCTAAGAGAGGAAAGGGTGAAGAGACTAAGTAACTAACTTTCACTAACTAAGCTTTAATTGTCCAAGCATCAATATCTGTTCCCACTTTCCATACACACCTTGAACCAGTGCAACGCTGCTGGGATTACCAAACGCTATTCGTTACTGGGTTACCAAGCGTAGCACACGTTCTCGAAGCGGTCGTACTGAATGCACTTAACTAGGAGAGTAAAGGGTTGAGAGAGATTAATTATCTAAGAAAGCATTTCAACATTTAACATTAATTACAGTCCTATTTAGCTTAGTCCATGCACTGCAAGGTTTATCATAAAGTTCTTCTTTATTTCCGTACACAAATGTGTGCTCAGGTAGAACTTGCTCAAATAAAGATCTGTTTACTTTGAGACTTCTACTGCGGGCACATGGAAATTATTCTATCTCTGGAATGGTAAAACTGCCAGAGTTTAGCTAAGGGTCTAGATCTAGATGAGGAAACAAGGGAAAGCTGCCTCTTATTTATAGAGCTGGCGACGGGTTGCGATATCGTGTACGCGATATCACAGCCCATGCGATATCGCGTCCCATCAGCCTTGAAGGTTACCTTATCCTCAAGGTAACCCAAGGGAGTTCCATCAACCCTTAACATATTATCCCAATGGAACTCCACCACAACTGATTAAGTAATATCAATAGTGGTAGCACCCACAATCATGGGAAATGCCACCACCAAGGCAACAGTATCCTTACCAGAAACTTGACCCATATGGATATTACGTGCAGCAACTAATCTTCCCACATGACTCTACTGGTCACATTACTCCTCAACCTCACTACCAAGCCCACGAGTATTATGGGACTCTCTCTTCTAGAGGCGATATTCTGCAAGCATATCATCCTTCTCATCTGGCCGCATCTCTTCCACCAATAGCTCCACTATCACCTGCTCCCATGATGCAAGGTGAAATCCCTACCCAGCCGCAGCAATGTAACACCACAAGGGCTGTTAACTCTCAACCTACTATCAGTTCCAATAACCACATGAAGAAAAGACCTTGCTTTAGAACCAACAATCCAACCAAGCCCTTGCAATCATAAGCAGCTGATTCCTTAAATGCCTCAGTATCAATCAAAACTTCGAAGCCTCCTTCAACTCAACCACCACACTCAACACATACGGTCATGCTAACACATGTTGTCACTGATTGGATTAAAGCTGGCCACCTTCCCAGGAAATTATTTGATCCTAGGAGTCCTCTGATATACTGACAAATTGCTAGAAATGAGCCATGCAAGGCTCTTTTGGATTCAGGTTCTAGTGTCAACTTGATTTCTCAAGAAATGTACAAGGCCTAGAACCTACCTCCATTAAAAAAGAGCAACATCCATCTAGAGTTGGCTGACCAGTCCATCACTGTCCCATTGGGACTGGTGGAAGACATTGTTACCACTGTTTGTGAATGGTCATACCTAGTTGACTTCCTAGTGATTCAGGTAAACAATGGTAGGGGGGACTTTCCAATCATAATGGGAAGAGCATGACTAAGCACCATTGACGCACACCTAGGAATCCATGATCTTTCCATAGAAATATCAAAGGAAAATACATTTGAAAAGATCGAGAAGAAGAAAGTTCTGTGCATCACATACAGTGACACAGGGTGTAATTGCATGCAGAGGTCATGGTTTGTGCAAAGTTTAACATTGCCATGCAATCAGTGTGTACAAGTGATCAACATACAAAGATGCTTGTATGCAGTGGTTGACAGCTGATCAAGAAAGTAGTTCACTCATATGCATGAAACCAATTGAGGGTTTGACTTGCACTTACATCGATAGCATAAATGCATTAGAGCAAGTCCACCATCAAGTTCCAAGTCTTAACCTTGAAAATTTCAACTGGGGGAAGTTGGAAATCCCTGAGAAATTTAAGAAAGAACCCCTCAAGCTAAAACCATTGCCCACCGGTATGGAATACACGTTCCTTAAAAATGGAAAACTAGTAATTATCAACGCTAAGCTTGCTCCTCAATAGAAAGAAGAATTGCTAAAGGTAATTAATAAATGGTCAAAAGCCTTCACTTGGTCATATCCCAAATTAACTAGAATAGATCCTAGGATATGCCAACATAGGATTTACACTGACCCCTCCATGAAGCCTCAAAGACAACTGCAGAGGTGGTTGAACCCAAAGCTAAAGCAAGTAGTTAAGGAAGAAATCGAACAGTTTCTCAAGGCTGGGTTCATATATCCCATTGCTGATAGTGAATGGGTTAGCCCCTTAGTTATTGTGCCTAAAAAGGGAGGCAAATGGAGGGTGTGCATAGATTTCAGGCTACTGAATATGACAACATTCAAATATCATTTTTCGTTGCCATTTGTTGACCAAGTCTTAGACACCATCATAGGGCATCACTACTACATTTTTCTGGATGGATATAGAGGATATAATCAAATACAAATAGCCCTAGAAGACCAAGCCAAGACTACATTCACCAATCCTTGGGGAACACTTGCACACAAACAAATGCCATTTGGCTTGTGCAATGCCCCTACAACATTTCAATGACTAGTTCTAAGCATATTCCAACAGCAGATAGGAAATGGTGTAGAAGTCTTTATGGATGATTTCTCCACCTGTGGAGCAAAGTTTGATTAAGCCTTGGATTGGTTAGAGCAAGTGTTAAAAAGATGTGTAGAAACCAATTTGAGGCTAAACTAGCAGCAAAGCCATTTGATGGTCCAAGAAGGCATAGTACTAGGGCACAAAATCTCACACACAAGGATAGAGGTAGATCCCGAGAAAATCAAAGTTATCTAAGGAATTACCCATCAACTGAAAACTATTAAAGATATTTAGTCATTCTTTGGATATACTGGCTACTATAGGAGATTTATTGAGAACTTTTCAAAGGTTGCTAACAACAAGGAGATTATGAAGACATTGACAAGAATTGTTAGCAAGTTTAGGTGAGACTGGAGCACTAAACTCAACGATGCTCTTTGGGCATATCGCTCCAAATGGAAACTCCCTACATGCTACTCTCCCTATGAGTTAGTGTACAGTAAATTACCAACACTTCCCATTCAAACTGAGCTCCATACACTATACATGGCATGTAACCTCAACCTTGACCTTGATTTAGCACAGAAACAACGGTTAGTAACCCTTAACTTGTTAGATGAAAATCGACTAGCTGCCCTGTCACCTAACGAGTTGCATAAGACATTCAATAAACAAAACCATGACCTAAGGATTAGGAAAGTTAAATATCAACTGGGAGATAAGGTTCTCTACTGGAATCCCACACATGTGCCACAACGTACTAAATTTTAAACACTGTGGGAAGGACCTTATATTATTTATGCAACTTTTCCTTCAGGGGCCATGATAATATACAAACCTAAGAGCCTAGACAATAAACTGTTGGTCAACGTACAACAAACTAGATCTTTCCATAAGCTTAGGATAGCTAGTACACATGCTACCTTTGTTGATGGACAACCCTGCTCACTATTTTAGATTTCCTTCTTCCAACTTAGTCATGGGGGAGATGGCCACCTATGCTAACCATTCTAGGCCCTCAATTCTTTTTGAATTTTTGTTTTACACATTTTTTATTTTACACATTCTTTCAACTTTTCTTATTTTTTTTACACCATCCCCCCCCCTTTTACTATTTCTTTGTTTTCTTGATTTACTTTTATTTGTCATTTAATAAGTGTTCATGATGGTGGATTGAATTATATCATATTGATTGCTAATGTTTGGTTTTTACCTTTGAATTATGATGTTGATATTAAGGTATGGTTCTTTTGGTAAAATAGGCAATGAGTCCACACTGTCCACTCATCCATACAACTCTATGGTCTCCTTTGGCTTGGAACTGTATAGTCCCTCTTTTTCTACGTAAACTTTTAATGAATTGGTGGTTGGGTATTTTTCAAACCAAGGAAAGACTTAAAGAATGAAAAGGGTGTGACTTTAAGTGGATTTGATGCATTTGTGCTATCCATTCTCTTGGGTGCTTGGATGCTTTTTCTTGGGTTTTCCACCATTTTGACATTGTTCAAAAATCAGGAAGCTGAGTGAATAAAAATAAGTCTTTGCATGGTGTGGTTCTCACGCAAAAAAAAAAGAGTGAGAATTCAAAGCACACCCCTTAGACATAATAAAGCAATATGGGCTACAAGCATTGGTTATGGAACTGGAAAGACATGTTACCCATGAGTGAAGGTTCCCTCTAACTAAGGCCCTTTCTCGCTTCCTACTTCTCCATCTCGCTCTCCTTGAAATGGTGGTGACTCTTTGTGGAAGCATTCTTGTTGCTTCAAGTGGATGGATTGGTCAAGTGTGTTGGTGCAAGGTCACTGGATGTGGTTTGTTTGAGTTTGGATTTGGGATGAGTTCTACTCAATCACATTAACCATAAAATACACAAGGGGCTTTACACAACCTTGTTCTTGGGATTCCATTCCATTCTCTCCTCTCCATCTTTCTTCCCATTTTCCACCTCATTGCGGGTTTTATCATTACTCTGTTCTGGGTTGATGCATTATTTTTCTTTGGTGAATTCTTGTGGGTAAGTTTTTAACTCTTGCTTCCAAATGACATTCCTAGAGCCTACAGACTCTTTGGTTTGTGGGTTTGTTAGGGCATAAAAGGCATGAGCTTGCTTTAGGGAGGACCCACTGGCATTTCTTTTTAATGCAATTGTTAACTTCTTTCCCTTAAACATTTCCGGCAATCAATCATTATCCATGACATCCATTTTATTGGCATTGTCGTTGATATTTTTTTCCATCTTTCTTGTTCCTCATATTTTTCCATCTTATAGCTACCAGAGGTTCACTTTTAGTCGTGGGGCCCTGGCACAAATTTTTTAATTTTCTCCATTTTACTATTCGCCTAACCCCTACACCTTGGGTAGTTACTTGTGATAAATCTCCGAACCAATTTTCGCCATAACCACAACTCAGCCAATGCACTTCATATCGAGGCAAGGTATCAACTTCATTATGGTTTATCTATCCTTTCTCATTTGTGACTGTGTTGTGTGTGCAGATGGAGATCATACAAACAATAAACTAGGCTTGGAGGAAGCACTCAGGATGGACTGGAACTGGAGCATTTACGAAAGGATCAAGTCTAGTGGCGTGGCTATGGATAAATAACAGAAGGCACAATCTTAGCATTAGTGGCAACACGCTTTATTTTATTGCTTTCTCTTTCTCTACAAGCTGCCAAATAAAGGCTTGGATGTCATTTATGTACAAGTGTTCACCACAATGGTCATGAACACTAATGTTGTAATATGCATATTGATTTGTTCACTGGGCACGTTGAGTTTGTCATCCCATTCCACTGTCAATTGTTAATTAGTCAATAATCCCATACCTTCCCAATATTTTGTAAGGAACTCGAGGATGGGTTTTTATTCAGTCATGGGGGTATGATGAGAGTGGTAGTTTCTCTAAAATTAGAGTGGCAGTTTTTCTAACTATTAGAGTAGTTTCTCCCAAGCATATAAATATAGTGCCCAGGTGCACAATTTAGGGAGGAAGTCTTGGGTGGAAGTCTTGGAAGGAAGTCTTTCAAGGGAAGTTGATGAGTGGTGAGGTACCCCTACACTCAACCATACGAATACGAGCATCTCATGCGCGATCTGGTCAAACTCCAAGGAGTAAGTGCTTACGCGCCCTAATGGAACACTTAAGGTTAATCAATCGCTCTCTTCCCAAACTTACTTATATTGTCACGGTTGTATGGTTAAGAAAGTTTGAGGTATATAATTTTTATGTCTTTTATCTTTTTAACGCCTTATGCTACAAGGGAAGGGTGAAGAGACTAAGTGGCTAACTTTCATTAACTACTTACTAACTAAGTTCTAATCATCCTAGCACTAGTATCCATTCCCACTTGTTGTACACACCCTGAACCAATGCAACGCTATTGGGATTACCAAACGCGAGTCGTTACTGGTTTACCAAACGTTACACATGTGCTTGAAGCGGTCGTATTGAATACACTTAACTAGGAGAGTCAAGGGTTGAGAAGGATTAATTATCTAAGAAAGCATTTAAACATTTAATAGTAATTAAATCCTATTTATCTTAGTCCAAATGCTGCAAGGTTTATCAGAAAGTTCATCTTTATTTTCGTACACAAATGTGTGCTTAGGTACAATTTGCTCGAATAAAGATCCATTCACTTTGAGATTCCTACTGCAAGCACATGGAAATTATTCTAACTTTGGAATGGTAAAATTGCTATAGTTTGGCTAAGGGTCTAGATCTAGATGAGTGAACAAGGGAAAGATGGCTCTTATTTATAGACAAGGCAATGGGTTGCGATATCGCGTACGCGATATTGTAGGGGCTGACGCGATATTGCGGCTCATCATACCCCCATGACTGAATGAAAACTCGTCCTCGAGTTCCTTACAAAATATTGGAAAGGTATGGGATTATTGACTTGAATGATACTAATGGTGAATGGAGTGACATGTGAATGGATCATCACAAAACATAACAAAATTAGTGTTCATGACAACAAGAGTGAGCACTATACACATTTGACATCTAGCCTTATTTGGTAGCTGAGAGAGAAGAGAGAGAGAAAAGAAAAGAAGAAGTCTGTTGCTGCCAATGCTAAGATTGCGCTTTTCGTTGTTCATCCATAAGTGTGTCATCAATCTTGTTCCTTGCATTATTGCTTTAGCACCAATCCATTCCAAATGTTTCCTCCAGATCTAATCCATTGATGTATGATTGTCATCTGCACACACAACATAGTCTTATATTAGCAAGGGTAAATGAATCATAATGCAATTGATACCTTGCTTCGATGTAAGGTCCATTGGCTGAGTTGTGACAAGGCTGATGCAGATTTTGAGATATAATATTGGTGACTACTTGAGGTGTAGGGGTTTAGAGAAAATTGAAAAAATTGGACCAAGACCCCCATGACTGAGAGCAAACCTCCAGTAGTGAGAGAATGGAGAAAAAGAAAAGGAACAAGAAAGATGGAGAAAAAGAAACAACGGAAACATTAATAAAATGGATGTCAGAGATGGAGATGAACAAAATAAATGGTGACTATGGAAATGTTTAAGGGAAAGAAATTAACGGATGCACTAAATAGGAATGCCAATGGATCCTCCCCAAGCAGGCTCATGCCCTTAATGCCCTGACAATCCCACATTCAAAGAGTCTGTAGGCTCCAGAAATGTCATTTGGAAGCAAGAGTTAAATTCTTAACCACAAGAGTTTACCAAAAAGAAAACAATGCATCAACCAAAATATGGACTATTGATACAACCGGTAATGAGGTGAAAAATGGAGAAAGAAGGATGGCAAGAAAAGAATGGAATGGAGTCTCAAGAACAAGGTGGTGTACAGTCCCTTGTGTATTAATGGTTAATGTGACTTAGTAGATCTCATTCCAAATTTAGCCTCAAACAATCCACATCTAGTGACTTCGCATTAATACATTCAACTAATCTATCCTCCTGAAGTGATGAGAATGCTTCCTCCAAAAAGTCACCACCATTCTGAGGAAATGAGAAAAGAGAAAGTAGGAAGCGAGAAAGGGCCTTAGTTAGAGGGAACACATTTGTTTAGTTCCATAATCAGTGCTTGTAGCCCAAGTGATTATTTCATCTAATAGATGTGCTTTGAATTCCCACTTTGTTTTTTTTTTTTGTGTTTTGCGTGAGAACCACACCATGCAAAGACTTATTATTCTTATTAGCTCAGCTTCTTGATAATGGAGCAACGTCAGAACGGTAAGGAAAACTCAAGAAGAAAACATCCAAGCACCCAAGAGAATGGCCAGCACAAGTGCATCAAGTTCCCTTGAAGTCACACCCTTTTCAATCCTTGAGTCCTTCCTTAGTTTGAGAAATACCTAGTCATCGATTTGTTGATAGTACTTATTATTTAAGAAAGGGACTATACAGTTCCAAGCCAAAAGAGATCATAGAAATTTATGGATGCATGGATGACGTGGACTCATTGCCTATTATATCAAAAGAACCATAACAAAGTATCAACATCATCACTCAAAGGTAAAAACCAAACATTAACAATCAATGGAATACAGTTCATACCATCTTTAGGAGCACTTATTAGGTGACAAACCTTAATAAAATAAATAATCACATAAAGAAATGAAAGAGTATAAACAATGTTGCAAAAGAAAAACAAGAAAAGTTAAAGAAATTTATAAAACAAAAATGTGTAAAACAAAAACTTAAAAAGAAACTGAGGGCCTTGAGTGATCAGCATAGGTGGCTATCTCCCCCATGACTAAGTTGGAAGGGAGAGATTCGAAATGATGAGCGAGGTCATCTGTTCTCCGATGTGCTATGTGCATAGACCATTCTAGGTTCATGATAAGGTTTGGTCTGTTGCACACAGACTAGTATTCTCCTATCGGAGCATCTGTTTGAATCATTTAGGAGTTTCCAACTTCCCTCAATTGATGTTTTCAAGTTAAGGGTTGGAAGTTGGCGACACTCTTGCTCTAGTGCATCTATGCTTTCTACGTGGACGCAAGTTGGTCCCCTAGTTAGTTCCATGCATGTTGGTGAGTTTCTCTCTTGATTAGCCATCAACCACTGGGTGTCTTCTTATTGTGTGGTTGCTACATACAGGCACCTTTGTATGTTAACCTCTGGTGCACACCGGTTGCATGCAGGAAATGCTGAACATTCCTGTACACAATCACACCTTGTATCACTATATGTGATGGATGGAACTTTCTTCTTCTCGATCTTTCCATAAGTGTTTTCCTTAGATATTTCTAGGGAAGGATCGTGGATTCCTAGACATGCATTCATTGTACTTAGCCATGCCCTTCCCATTATTATTGGGAAGTCCCCTTTGTCATTGTTGACTTGTATCACTAGAAAATCAGCTGAATATGACCAACCACACATAGTGGTAATGATGTCCTCCACCAGTTCCAAGGGAACAGTGATGGATTGGTCAGCCAGCTCCAAGCGAATATTGCTCTTCTTTAGTGGAGGCAGGTTCCAGGCTTTATACATTTCTTGCGATATTAAGTTGACTCCGAAACCTGAGTCTAGAAGAGCTTTACAAGGTTCATTCCTAGTGACTTGGAGAGAAATTAAAGGGCTTCTGGGATCAGAGAATTTCCTGGGAAGGTGGCCCTCCTTAATCCAGTTAGTGACAGTATGTGTTAACATAACCATGTGCGTTGAGCTCTATTTTTGGTTTGAAGGAAGCTCTGAAGCCTTATTTGATGGAGGAATGTTCAGAGGCTCAATCGGTTGTGGTTGTGAGAGCTTGGTTGGACTGTTGGTTCTGAAGAAGGGTCTTCTATTTGTACAATTATCAGAATTAGCAGCAGGTTGAAGGTTTACAACTCTCGTAGCATTGCGTTGCTGCGGTTGAGCGGGGAGTTCCCCTTGCATTGCTGGAGTGGGTGGTAATGGAGCTGTTGGTGTGAGAGTTGCTGATGGATTTGGAGGATGGTATGTATGTGGTGTGTCTCTCCTAGAAGAAGGAGTCCTATAGTACTCCTGAGCTTGGTAGTGACGTTGTGGTGTCATGTGACCAACAAAGTCACATGAAGAGATTGGCTGCTGCACGTAGTAGCCATATGGATCTGGTTGCTGGTAAGTGTATTGTTGCCTTGGTGGTGGCATCCCCCATGACTGTGGGTATTGCCACTACTGGTGTTGCTCAATAGCTTGTGGCAGAGTTCCACTTGGATAATACGTTAAAGGTTGGTGGAACTGCCTCGAGTTACCTTGGGGATAAGGTAACCGTCGGGGTGCTTGCTGTTTATTAAGTCGTGGGTTAAATGCATACATCCCAGACTCTTGCAGATGTGAGATTACCAGGCAACATCCCTTAGGATGGTCATACTGGCATATCTCACATCCACCGTCATTGTCTGTGTCAGAATCCACAACCTCTTCGATGATAGCCATTTTTACCCATACCTTTGTTACGTGCATGGTCTAAATCCCTCTTTTTCTTTCTATCATAGTCACTACTTTGCTCCTTAGACTCCTCTAAGATTTTTAGAACGGTTTCAAATCTACTATCTAAGGAGTCCCACATTTGATCTACCTTGGCTGATACTTTTGTTGTTAATTTCTGGAGCGACAAGGTTTTCCTATCACCATCTCCTTGAGTGGTGACTCTTCCTCCTCCTCATAGAATCTCACTCCCTTTTTCGTAGGGAAGGATCATAGTTGTACTCTTTTGCACTTTCTCTTTTGCATACCTCTCCTGCTTCCTTAGCTACTTGCTCCAACAATCTATGGATCTGATGGGACCTAAGCTCTGATAATCTCCATTGGGCATATGTTCCAAGGGTTAGACACTTGGGAGTACATTTGATACTTATCGTTAAACAGTTCTAGCATCGTACTGCACCTTCAAATGAATTCCGGTTCTAAGGACCAGTAGCTGCTTTTCACTTCTTTTACTAGTATCCTTGGGAACAACTTTAGTTTTTGCCACTCGTTCTCGATGTTCTGCAAGGCATATGCATCGTGAAATGCTTGTAAGTGGTTCTAAGGATTAGCGTTGTATCCCCCCTCAAATCGTGGGATGTTATTCATATCTAATCTCTTGATCCTGCTATCTTTCTGGTGCCTTGTAGGAATTCTAATGGCCTCCGTGATGTCTAACATGCTTCGGGTTACAAGTAGGGGTTCTTTGTGATCATTTCGTTCATATTTTCTATGATGTCTACGCGGTTTCCTACTTTTCCTTCTTCCATGCCGTGATTCTCTAGAGTGTCCTCGTCCTCGCTCTCGACTCTCTTGTCAAGGTTTCTCACTCTGGTTACCCTTACCCTCACGGTTAGGTTCCTTATGACTACGTCCTGATACTGAAGGAGAGGGTGAATGTGATGATGAAGGTGAAGAAGAAGGAGAACCATTGCCATGACAGTGTTTCCTACCTTCTTTTCGATGATCTCGGCCCCGATTGTGATGACAATCAGAATGCCCACCTTTATCTTGTGTTTGTGTTCCCTCGTTGAACACTTAGTGTTCGTGGGGATCAGAACCAGGGTTGTGAATCATGGAGTGAAGGTTTTGCTACACCACCTGCTCACCATCATTAGGAGGGGGAACATCGTTTTGTGGAGAACTTATTGAAATAGTTTCACCACCCTTAATTTCGCTTAAGACGGGTGGAGCGTTATGGGGTCTTTTGCCCTTCAATGATGTATAGTAGCTCTCCTGTTGTAGGTCCCGTTGACATTGCACTTCTGTGGGATGGTAGTCCCTTGTGTTGTAATCACATGCAACGTACTTTGCATACAATTGTAACATGCCTATTCACGCAAAGGTACGAAGGAGCATGTTGGGGGCTGCTCTGTCTAGAGTTAACACTATGTTACCCTCCAAGTCTCTCCAACGTAGTTGTTCATCTTGATGGAAGATAAAGGTAAAGTCGAGTATATATTCATCGTGATGAATATATACCACATTGAATTGTTGAGGAACTTGTGATTCTTGGTTATGTGTGTTATGCCGCCAACTGTCTCTAGTGTTGTTCCTAGGCGGTGAAGTGCTTTTGTGCAAAGAAGGAGATATTTTAGTCTTGTTCGGTGTGTTGTTTTCCGTTATCTTATTTTTTCGTTTGATCAACCGTAAGGGTTCGTTCTAGCTCCCAATGATATGAATGGTTTCCCATGGTCTACATAGTGCACAAACAACTAAGTCCCTAGCAACGGTGCCAATGATGAGTGGCGAGGTACCCCTACACTCAACCATACGAATACGAGCATCTCACGTGCGATCTGGTCAAACTCTAAGGACTAAGTGCTTACGCGCCCTAATGGAACACTTAAGGTTAATCAATCGCTCTCTTCCCAAACTTACTTGTATTGTCACGGTTGTATGGTTAAGTAAGTTTGAGGTATATAATTTTTATGTCTTTTATCTTTTTAACGCCTTATGCTGCAAGGGAAGGGTGAAGAGACTAAGTGACTAACTTTCATTAACTACTTACTAACTAAGTTCTAATCGTCCTAGCACTAGTATCCATTCTCACTTGCTGTACACACCCTGAACTAGTGCAACGCTACTGGGATTACCAAACGCTACTCATTACTGGGTTACCAAGCATTACACATGTGCTTGAAGCGGTCGTACTAAATGCACTTAGCTAGGAGAGTCAAGGGTTAAGAAGGATTAATTATCTAAGAAAGCATTCAAACATTTAATAGTAATTAAATCCTATTTAGCTTAGTCCACATGTTGCAAGGTTTATCAGAAAGTTCATCTTTATTTTTGTACACAAATGTGTGCTCAGGTACAATTTGCTCGAATAAAGATCCATTCACTTTGAGACTCCTACTACGGGCACACAGAAATTATTCTAACTTTGGAATGGTAAAACTACTATAGTTTGGCTAAGGGTCTAGATCTAGATGAGTGAACAAGGAAAAGCTAGCTCTTATTTATAGACAAGGCGACGGGCTATGATATCGCGTACGCGATATCGCATGCGCCGAATCAATATCGCAGATGCGATATCGCAGCTCATCAAAAGTTTTTAGAAGTCTTTTAGGAGTTAAGTAGCAAAAATTTTGTTGTTAGAGTATTTTCCAAGTGCCTGCAGTAGGATGTCTAAGTGTGGACGGATCTTTATTTGAGCTTTATGTACCTGAGCACACCTTGTGTACGACAATAAAGATGAGCTCTTGGATTCATCCTTGCAGCACTTGAGATTTTTTTCGTACTTATTTCCTTTATTTTATTCTACAGTTATTTTATTTTATGAACTTTACATTTATATTATTAGCACACATAGTACGATCACTTCGAACTTACTTAACCATACAATCGTGCAATACAAGTAAGTTTGGGAAGACATAAAAACATAAAAGCTATAAAAATCAGATGCCTCAAACTTACTTAACCATACAATCGTGCAATACAAGTAAGTTTGGGAAGACAACGATCAACCAACTCATCCTTGTTTCACAAAGGTGCATAGGCACTTAGTTCTTGGAATTTAACCATATCATGCGTGAAATGCTTGTATTCGTATGGTTGAGCGTAGGGGTACCTCGCCGCTCATCACCTTGTGTATGGCAATGAAGATGAACTTTATGATAAACCTTGCAGCATCTAGAATAGATTAATTAGTGTTAATTGATGTTATTAAATGCTTTCCTAGTTAATTAATGTCTTCTCTCACCCTACACTTTCTTAAGTAAATACACTTACTATGACTGCTTCGAGCATGTGTGTAACACTTGGTACCCCAGTAACGATTAACGTTTGGTAATCCTAGCAGTGTTGCACTGGTTTAGAATGTGTACAGCAAGTGGGAACGAATGCTGGTGTTAGGATCAGTTAGAGCCTAGTTAATAAGCAGTCAAATTAAATAAGTTACTTAGTTATCTCTCTCTTCCCTTATTAGCAGCAGGACATAAAAACACATAAAAAGTATAAAAATCATATGCCTCAAGTTTACTTAACCATACAATTGTGACATACAAGTAAGCTTGGGAAGACAATGATGAACCAACCCATTTTTGTTCCACAAAGGTGCATAAGCACTTAGTCCTTGGAATTTCACTGGATCATGTGTGAAACACTCGTATTCATATGGTTGAGCGTAGGGGTACCTCGTCGCTCATCGTTGGTGCCATTGTCGGGGACTTAGTTGTTTGTGCACTAATTAGAACTTAGGAAATCATTTACATTGTTGGAACGAACCCTTAGGATTGGTTAAGAAAATGAAAAAAATACATTGCATACTAAATAGACAAGTATATCTCCTTCTTTGTACAAATGTGCTTCATTGCCTAGGTCTAAAACAAGAAACAATTGATGGCATAATACACATGACATTCATCTGCCAATCCCTCAATAGTTTTGAGTGGTATATATTCATTCTAATGAGTATATACCAGACTTCACCTTTATCCTCCATCAAGATGAACAACTATGTTAGCGAGACTTATAAGGTAACAGAGTGTTACATCCCGATTGTTCAGTCCTAAGCATGCTTCTTCATGCTCTCACACGAATTGGCATGTAGCACTTACACGCAGAATATGTTGTGCAAGACCACAACTCGAGAGAATACCATCCCAAGGAGGCATAATGTCAAACAAACTTGCAATAGGAGAAACATCATAAGTCTTTGAAGGGTAAGTGGTCCCAGGATGTCCCACATGTCTTAAGTGAAAATGAGGGTGGTGAACCTGCGTCAGGCAATCGCCCACACAACGATGTTCCTTCCCTTGACTTTGGCCAAGGGGTTGTGTATCAGAACCTTCATTTCACTATTCATAACCTAGGTTCTAATATCCACAAGCACAAAGGATCCGAAAAAGGGACACAGACACATGATAAAGGTGGACATTCTGATCGCAATTATGAGTGAGGCTGATACCACTAAAAAGAAGGTAGCAGACACCATCATGGTGATGGTTCTCCTTCTTCTTCACCTTCATCATCTCCTTCACCCTCTCCTTCAATATTTGGATGTAGTCATAAAGAAAAAGACCATGGGGATAAAGGTAGGCAAAGTGAAAGTCATAAACGAAATAGTCGAGAAAGGGGATGAGGGCACTCTAGAGAAACACAACATGAAAGAAGGGAGAGTAGGGAACAACATAGGCATCATAGATGCCACAGATGAGATGATCACGATGAACCCCTACTTGCTACTTGAAGTATGTTAGACATAATTGAGGTTGTCAGAATCCCAACAAGGTAGCAAAAAGATAGTAAGATCAAGAGATTAGACATGAATAATATCCCATGATTTGAAGGGGGATACAACGTTGATCCTCAAAATCATCTACAAGAATTTCATGATGCATATGCCTTACAAAACATAGAAAGCGAATGGTAAAAACTTAAGTTGTTCCCACAGATACTAATCAAAGAAGCAGAAAGTTGGTATTGATCCTTACAATCAAAATCCATTCGTAGGTGAAGTACCATGTTGGAATTATTCAACAATAAGTACCAAATGTACTCTTGAGTGTCCAACCTGTGAAAGCAAATCCAAGGCTGGAAACAAGGAGGACATGAACCCTTGGATGCTACCAATGGCCAATATTATGTACTGTTACATTGTTATCCCAGCCATGATTATTCATAGAGGGATCAACTGCGCCATCTCATATATGGGCTTAGACATGAAACATGAAGAGGCCTTGGGACTTATGCCCAAGGAAGACTATTTGAGCTTAGGTCCCATCAAATTCAAAGACTATCGGAGCAAGTTGTTAAGGAAGAAGGTGAGCTACGGAAAAGAGCAAGTGTGAAGGAATATAATAGAGATCCTTCCCTCCAGAAGAGGGGAGTAAGATTTTGTGAGGATGAAGAAGAGTCACCACTTGAAGAAATGGTGAATAGGAAAAATTTGCCTATCCAAAAATTGACATTAGAAGTATCGACAAGAGTAGACCAAATGTGGGATTCCCTAGATAATAGATTTCAAACTATTCTTAAATTAGTAGAGGAGTCTAGAGAAGAAGGTAGTGAAAAAAGAAAAAGAGAGAAGCTAAACAGGCATGTAGCAAGGGTAAGGGCAAAGTTGCCATCATCGAAGAAGTTGTGAATTTAGATATAGACAATGATAGTGGATGCAAGATATGATGATATGACCATCCTAAGGGATTTTACCCCATAATCTCACATCTGCAGGAGGCTGGGATGTATGCACTCAACCCATGATTAAACAAAAGGCAAACACCCCGAAGGTTACCTTATCCTCAAGGTAACCCAAGGCAGTTCCACCAACCCTTAACATATTATCCAAGTGGAACTCCACCACAACTAATCGAACAATATCAATAGTGGCAATACCCACAATCATGGGAAATGCCACCACCAATGTCATAGTATCCTTACTAGCAACCTAACCCATATGGATATTATGTGCAGTAGCCAGTCTCTCCACGTGACTCTACTAGGCACGTCACTCCTCAACCTCCCTAACAAAGCCGTGAGTATTATAGAACTCCTTCTCCTAGGAGCAATGTTCCACAAGCATACCATCCTTCTCCTCCAGCTACATCTCTTCCACCAATAGCTCCATTACCACCTACTCCCACGATGCAAAGTGAACTCCCTACCCAACCGTAGTAATGTAATGCCACAAGGACTATTAACTCTCAACCTACTGTTGGTTCCAACAACTGCATAAAAAAAAACCTTTCTTTAGAACCAACAGTTCAACCAAGCCCTTGCAATCACAAGTGGCTAATTCCTTAGATGCCTTAGTATCAATCAAAACTTTGGAGCCTCCTTCAACCCAACCACCACACTCAATGCATAGGGTCATGCTAACACATGCCATCACTGATTGGATAAAAGCTGGCCATCTTCCTAGGAAATTCTCTGATTCTAGGAGTCCTCTGATATATCTACAAATTACTGGAAATGAACCGTGCAAGGGTCTTTTGGATTCAAGTTCTAGTATCAACTTGATCTCTCAAGAAATGTACAAAGCCTAGAACCTGCCTCTGCTAAAAAAGAGTAACATTCATCTAGAGTTGGCTGACTAGTCCATCACTATCCCATTGGGACTAGTGGAGGACATTGTCACCACTGTTTGTTGGTGGTCATATCTAGATGACTTCCTAGTGATTCAGGTGAACAATGGTGAGGGGAACTTCCCAATCATAATGGGAAGGGCATGGCTAAGCACCATTGATGCATGCCTAGGAATCCGTGATCTTTCCCTAGAAATATCAAAAGAAAATACATTTAGAAAGATCGAGAAGAAGAAAGTTCCATGCATCACATACAGTAACACAAGGTGTAATTGTGTGCAAAAGTCATGGTTTGTGCAAAGTTTAGCACTACCTGCATGCAATCAGTGTGCATAAGTTATCAACATACAAAGATGCCTATATGTAGTAGCCACATGATAGGAAGGCACCCAGTGGCTGACAGCTGATCAAAAAAGTAGTTCAATCATATGCATGGAACCAATTGAGGGTTTGACTTGCACTTACATTGATAGCATAGATGCATTAGAGAAAGTCCATTGCCAACTTCCAAGTCTTAGCCTTGAAGATATCAACTGGGGGAAGTTGGAAATCCTTGAGAAATTTAAGTAGGAGCCCCTCGAGCTAAAACCATTGCCCACCGATATGGAATTCATGTTCCTTAAAAATGGAGAACTAATAATTATTAATGCTAAGCTTGCTCCTCAACAAAAAGAGAGACTACTAAAGGTAATAAATAAATGGTTGAAAGCCTTCACTTGGTCATATCTCGAATTAATTGAAATAGAACCTAAGATATGCCAACATAGATTTACATCGACCCCTCCATGAAGCCTCAAAGACAACTGCAGAGGTGATTGAACCCAAAGCTTAAGCAAGTGGCAAAGGAAGAAATCGAATAGCTTCTAAAAGCTAGGTTCATATAGCCCATTTCTTATAGCGAATGGGTTCGCGCCTTAGTTATAGTACCCAAAAAGGGAGGAAAATGGAGGATGTGCATAGATTTCAGGCTACTAAACATGGCAACATTCAAGGACCACTTTCCGTTGCCATTCGTTGACCAAGTCTTAGACACCATCACAGGGCATCGCTACTATAGTTTTCTAAATGGGTACAATGGGTACAACCAAATTCAAATAGCCTTAGAAGACCAAGCCAAGACTACATTCACCAGTCCTTGGGGAACATTTGCATTTGGCTTGTGTAATGCCCTTGCAACATTTCAATAATTAGTTCTAAGCGTATTCTAGTAGTAGATAGGAAATGGTGTGGAGGTCTTTATGGATGACTTCTCCACCTACGGAGCAAACTTTGATCAAGCATTGGACCGGTTAGAGCTAGTATTAAAATGATGTATAGAAACCAATTTAAGGCTCAACTAGCAAAAAAGCCATTTAATGGTTCAAGAAGGAGTAGTATTAGTGTATAAGATATCATAAATAAGGATAGAGGTAGACCCCAAAAAGATTAAACTTATCTAAGGAATTAGTTAGCAGCCTAAAACTGTAAAATATATCTAATCATTCCTTGGACATACTAGCTATTATAGACCCTTCCATGAGCCTAAAATAGCTAGTACCAATACTACCTTTGTTAGTGGACAACCCTACTCGTTATTTCGGATCTCCTCCTTCCAACTCAGTCGTGGGGAAGACGGCCACCAATGCTAACCATTCTAAGCCCTCAGCTCTTTTTATATTTCTTATTTTATGCATTTTTCCAACTTTTCTTATTTTTGTTTTACACCATCATTCATATTTTTACTATTCCTTTGTTTGCTTGATTTACTTTTATTCGTCATCCAATAAGTGCTCATGATGGTGGATTGAAGTATATCATATTGATTGCTAATGTTTGGTTTTTACCTTTGAATTATGATGTTGATATTAAGGTATGGTTCTTTTTGTAAAATAGGAAATGAGGCCATGACTGTCCACTCATCCATTCAACTCTATGGTCTCCTTTGGCTTGGAACCGTACAGTCCCTTTTTTCTAAGTAAACTTGTTAATAAATTGGTAGCTGGGTATTCTTCAAACCAAGGAAGGACTCAATGGATAAAAAGGGTGTGGCTTTAAGGGGATTTGATGCATTTGTGTTGGCCATTCTCTTAGGTGCTTGGATGCTTTTTCTTGGGTTTTACGCCATTTTGCCATTAATCAAATATCAGGAAGCTGAGTGAATAAAAATAAGTCTTTGCATGGTGTGGTTCTTACATAAAAAAAGAGAGAGAAAAGAGAGAATTCAAAGCACACCTATTAGACATAATAAAGCAATATGGGCTACAAGCACCGGTTATGGCACTAGAAAGACATGTTACCCATGCCTGAAGGTTCTCTCTAACTAAGGCCCTTTCTCACTTTCTGCTTCTCCATCGCGCTCTCCTTGGGATGTTGGTCACTCTTTGTGGAGGCATTCTTGTTACTTCAAGAGGATGGATTGGCCAAGTGTATTGATGCGAGGTCATTAAATGTGGTTGGTTTAAGTCTAGATTTGGAATGAGTTCTACTCAATCCTTTTAACCATGAAATACACAAGGGACTTTACACAACCTTGTTCTTGGGATTGCATTCCATTCTCTCCTCTCCATCTTTCTTCCCATTTTCCATCTCATTGTTGATTTTATCATTAGTTTGTCTCTGGGTTGATGCATTTTTTTTCTTTGGTGAATTCTTATGAGTAAGTTTTTAACTCTTACTTCCAAATGACATTCCTAGAGCCTACGGACTCTTTGGTTTGTGGTTTGTCAAGGCATAAAGGGCATGAGCCTACTTTGGGGAGGATTGACTCGCATTCCTTTTTGGTGCAATTGTTAAGTTCTTTCCCTTAAACATTCTCTGTAATCAACCATTTCTTGTTGCATCCACATCTTTGACATCCATCTTATTGGTGTTGCCATTGTTATTTTTCCCATCTTTCTTGTTCCTCATATTTTTCCATCTTATAGCTACGAGAGATATGCTCTTAGTCATGGGGGCCTTGGCAAAATTTTTTTAATTTTTTTTCAATTTTTTCCATTCTACTATTTGCCTAACCCCTACAACTTGGGTACTCACCAGTGCTAAATCTCTAAATTAGTTTCTACCATAACCACAACTCAGCCAATGCACTTAATATCGAGGTAAGATATCAACTGCATTATGGTTTATCTATCCTTGCTCATTTGTGACTGTGTTATGTGTACATATGATGATCATACAAACAATGGACTGGGATTGGAGGAAGCACTCAGGATGATCAGGAACTGGAGCGTTTATGAAGGGAGCAAGTTTGGTGGTGTGGCTATGGATAAACAACGGAAGGTGCAATCTTGGCATTGGCGGCAATACGCTTCATCTTCTCTCTCTCTCTCTCTCTCTTCAAGCTGCCAAATAAAGGCTTGGATGTCATTTATGTATGAGTGTTCCCCACAATGGTCATGAACACTAATGTTGTAATATGCTTGTTAATCCGTTCACTAGGCACATTGAGTCTGTCATCCCATTTCATCGTTAGCTATCAATTAGTTAATAATCCCATACCTTCTCAATATTTTGTAAGGAACTCGAGGATGAGTTTTCATTTAGTCGTGGGGGTATGATGAACTACGATATCGCATCCGCAATATCAGGTCTGCAATATCGAAGCCTACCATGTGATGTCAGATACTTGATATTGAGACTTATCTCCTTGCCTATAAATAAGAGACAGGCATACCTGGTTTGGCAATAGTTAGTTAGATCCTTAGTCGAACTCTTGCCTTTTCTCCCTTCCAGAGTTAGAATTATTTCTGCGTGCCTACAAAAGGAGTCATAAAGTGAACGAATCTTTATTCCAACATTATGTACCTGAGCATACCTTGTGTATGGAAATAAAGATGAACTTTATGATAAACCTTGTAGCATCCATAATAGATTAATTAGTGTTAATTGATGTTATTAAATGCTTTTCTAGTTAATTAATGTCTTCTCTCACCCTACACTTTCTTAAGTAAATACACTTAGTATGACCCCTTCGAGCATGTGTGTAATGCTTGGTACCCCTGTAATGATTAATGTTTGGTAATCCTAGCAGTGTTGCACTAGTTCAGGATGTGTATGGCAAGTCGGAACGGATGCTAGTGTTAGGATCAATTAGAGCCTAGTTAATAAGCAGTCAAATTAAATTAGTTACTTAGTTATCTCTCTCTTCCCTTATTAGCAGCAAGACATAAAAACACATAAAAAGTATAAAAATCATATGCCTCAAGTTTACTTAACCATACAATCATGACATACAAGTAGGCTTGGGAAGACAATGATGAACCAACCCATTCTTGTTCCACAAAGGTGCATAAGCACTTAGTCCTTGGAATTTGACCAGATCATGTGTGAAACACTCGTATTCATATGGTTGAGCGTAGGGGTACCTCGCCGCTCATCGTTGGCACCGTTGCCATTGTGGTTGTCCAGCTGCAGCTGTGATTGTCGGTGGAAGACAGAAAGCATTTTGCAATGCTTTCATCCTTTCCTCCTTACTCCAGAGATCGTATATGATCTACTCAACATCACCAATGTGGGTCAGTATTGGAATATCCCACAGACAAGGCATTACAAAGAATAACTCTTTCACATTGATGAACTAGGCTACAAATTGTTTACGTTCAACATTGAATGCCTTGACAATGTTCTATAGTTCATGGTAGTCATTCATCCTATAGGCCAAGTTCTCAGCTATTGATCGTTGATCAATGAAGTACCCTCTAAGAACATTAAGTTTAGCATTTGTCGTTTCTAGTTTCTGCTTTGTCTCCTTGTAATGCTTGAACTCAGCCTTATACAACAGGTACGAGCTAGCCACCTACTTCTCTAATTCTAACCTTAGCCTTCGAATAGTCAGCATTGCTAAGTTTTTGTATCAGAGGTTGGCAAGCTTGATGCATTCTATCATCTCATTGATCTGCAGCTCCTTGAGGTGGATCTCTACTTGATTATATTCATTTAGTCCATCAAGGATGTGCTACCATAGATCACTTCCTTATTTGAGCTACTGAAGGGCCTCATTGACTTTTACCTTCACTAGTTGGATATGCCTTTCATTGATTTCCTTTTGAAAGCTAACCTAGTTCCTATAGTAGTTCTTGATCCTTTTAAATTTGAGCACCTCATTCTTCCAAGTGATGAATTCAATTGTAGACTTCTGGTGAAGAGTGCAGACCTCCTCCATTAAGAGATTACGATTTTTTTCCACCAACCTTCTCAGATCCATGGCCACCTTAAGAAGCTACTCTTGCTATTATCTCATGTATTCAACCATATGTTCTTTCTGGAGCTCAACATTGTGTAGGCGATGATTATTCTTGGTCAAAATGGTATTCTCCCAACAAACCTTCAACAAGTCTTTCTGAATGTTGTAGACAGTGGAATTTGCTAAGGACTGGTCAAATATTGCCAGCTCCTTAGTGTACTCAGCCTCTTGAAGTTTGGTTTGAGGCTATTGAAAAGCTTCATATCTAGTTATAGCTTGGTTGAGTACAATGGGATCAGTGAGGTAGTCTTAACTCCGTACCTTCAGTAGCCAAGCATCAGTTTTTAGATGTGGCTACTTCAAGTTGGGAATTGGTAATGAGGTACTTGCCCTTAGTCTTCAACAATGCCAATTGAGTAGTAGTGATGTCATCTAAAAGGTCAAAGACCTCCAAAATTGATTATTGGATTTTCATTCATCGTTCTAGCAATTCCTCATACTGAGCTGTGCTAAACGTCCGACTTGTCACTCTTGCGAATGTTTGCACATCTCTAAGTATAACAATATCTAGCATAAACACCTTAGGAATATTAAGGGCTTCACCCACTCTATCGACCACCACCTTAGTTTTTGTTTCCTACCCTTGGTGTAGCATCACCAAGATAGTTGCCCCATCACCTTCCTCCAAGTGCACCAAGAAGGTAGCAGCATTTATAAATATTTTTGCAAATTGTTGATGTCTTGCAATGGACACTGTTACCTCTCAGGCACTAGGATTCAAGTGCACAGGTCTTTGCATTCATTGGATAGAGAAGGTTAATGATGTATCCTCCAACCAACTTATGATACGAGTTATCTCATTAAAGTAACTGAGGGCTGGTCAGTAGATAGATAGATCATCACTTAGACTAGCTTGCTACTACTATAAGAGTTGCTCATGGAGCTTCTGCATGCGCTCCATGGTAGCACAAGCCTCCAGCATTGTTTCATGAGTGGGTGATGGTGGTGGCTACTCCTCTTCTTTTGTCATGACAAGGACTTTATCTTTCATCATTTTCATCCAAGACGCGACAGGAGCATGTCTAAGTGCATCGTTGGAATAGCAAGCTATTTCTTCCATTTTGCACAATTTTTGGATGAGGCACAGGAAGGGGAATGCCTTCCTCTCATGGTCATTTTCCTTGAATTGTTGATCTATCTCAAGATAGATCAATTGTGGGAGGTTGACTGGGACATTTTCACTCAAAGCAGCACATGCACGGGTAGAAAGAGTTGTTACCTTACTTGGCCTCATGATCAGATTAAGGTGGTAGGTTGCTATCTTGAAATATGCATGTCCTACAATTATGAGATGCATTGTACTCTTTGTAGTCCACTTCATAGAACCGTTGGATGCACTCTTTTTTCACTTCTAGGTTCGCTTGCATTGAGATCTCTACTAGATTTATCCCAGTTTCAAGTAATTTGAGAGTTTGAGAGATGGCCTCCACTAAGTAGGACACACTAGCATCGTTGATCTTCATAGTGTCATCAAGTTGCTTATTATTCTAGAAGAGATATGTCTCTTCCATGTACCACTCCTTACTCAAAGTGATGATGGGCCACATAGGAGGGCTCTACAACTGATATCTTCTAGGGCAAAGTCTAAGAAGGTTCCAAAGTTCAGCTCTTAGAGAATTCAACATTGAATTTCCTTGGACTAAATTTTCCTAAGGCAGGTTTCAATCAAAGTGATCTCAAGGTTTGGCCTTGGTCCTAGTGCCTCATCTCAGTGGCATTGCTTTGTTTCACCTTGGGAAATATTTTGAATAGATTCCACTTCTAGCTCCTCTTGAAGAGGTTTCATTGCATGAGTTTTGGCTACCTGCTCTTACGGTTGCTCTTGTTGTTAACCCCTTTTAGTTCTAGGTCACTTGTCCCTTAGTTGGGACAGTTCTCCTTCTTGCAGATGCTTAGGTCTTGGTGCCATCTATAATCACAACATGATCAAGGATTAGCATTTGATGTGTAACTCTGAAACTCTTGAGTACCTTATCTCTTTGGATTAGTTACACTTGGCTAAGTTGTGATGATGGTAGGTTTGATTATTTTAATATTATTTTACTTTAGTGTCTACCAGAATTCACTGGAAAGGTCCAACTCTCTTAAATTTGTGGTTTTAATATTATTTTATTAGTTAAACCTTGTAAAAGTTACAAAAATTTTGAAATTTTTTTTCAAAAGCCTAAGGTTTGTGCTATGCCTCC
>MNCI01016091.1:16151-191423 GCA_015680685.1 Gnetum montanum | reverse complement strand
CCCCCCCCCCCCCTCTCTCTGACATAAACCTCACCTTCAGTAGCAGTAGGACTAAAGAATAGGGTTAATCAGACAAGTAGCTTGAAAGTTGTGGGCTTTGGAAGATTTTGGACTCTAAAAACTATAAAAACTCCTCTTGCATTTGAAGGAAAATGACAAAAAATTCACAAAGTGTCACGCTTATTTATAGAATTTTTGCATTGTGTTGATGGGATCGCGTCAACATGGCCAAAGGATATAATTTTTCATCATTAAAATAAGGATTAAAAAAAAGAGTTTTTACATAAAATTGAAGTTCTTAGGAAGCTAGTAGGGCCAAGAACATGATGAAATGCTTGAAGAAGGCTAGATAATTCATAAAAAAAAGAGATTTAAGAATGATTGGAGAAATTTCATGAAGGAGTGAAAAAATGGACATAACGAACTTGGAATGCAGAAGGTTTTTAAAGAAATCATGCCTAAAGGATGAGGAACTTAACTAGCCCAACCAAGGGGTATGTAAGTGGGTCCTCCCTATAGCAGGCTCATGCCCTTGATGCCCCTACATGCCCTCAAACCAAGGAGTCCATGGATCCCATGGGTGATTAATGATTGTGGATAGTTAAGGACCAAATTACCAAAGAAACTATCTAAGAACTTTAACGGTATCAAACCAAGACATTGAGACAAACATGAAAAATGACAATGAGGTGAGTTATGGAAAGCATTTTCAGATGAAGGAAAGAGTGAAATGGAGTTCCGTATTATGGTCACATGAAGTCCCTTATAGATTTCGTGATTAATATGACTTGATAACATCCATCCTTAGTATGAGTTAAAACCAACCACTTTTAGTGATCTCACATCGACACTCTAAGACCAGACCATCCTCCAAAGGTACAAGAATATCCCTATAGATCAATCACCATTCCTAAAAGAGAAGAAAAGAGAAGCAAGGAGTGAGATGGATCTTAGTTAAAGGGGACATTCAAGAATGGGTAACATGTCTTTCTAGTCTCATAACTAGTGCTTGTAGCCCATTATTTGGTCTAAGGGATTTTCTTTGAATTCCCATTATTGTTTTTTTTTTTTTTTTGAGTTTGTGGATGAGAGCCACACCATGCAAAGACTTTACTTCTTGTTATTGGTCGACAATGAAACGGTGAGAAATTCATGGAAATACTCATGCATCCAAGAGGGTAGGTAAGTACAAAGAGCATCAAATCCCCTTGAAGTCATATCCCTATCTATCCATTTAATCCCTTCCAAGTTTGGAAACTACCAAGGTCACAAGTTCATTAAAAGTTTCATTTAAGAAGAGACCACATATTTCCAAAATAAGGGAACACCATAGAGTTTTATGGTTAGGTGGATGATGTGGACTCAATACTTGTTATCATGAGAAAAAAACCATGTCTTAGTTATCAACACCAAAATTCAAAGATAGAATTCATACATTAGCAATCAAACAACATTATAGTACAAACCATCATTAATTGATAGCTATAGTTGCACCTAGCCCTGGTAGCAATAAAGAAACAAAACATAAGAAAAGCATAAAAGAAATCCAAACTAAAGAAAGCAAAATATAGAATAAAGTGTAAAATATTTAAGAAAGAAAAAATGTACTAAAAAAGGTGTAAAAAAAAGTGAAAAACTAAGGAGCCACATTATTTGATCAGCATGGATGGTCATCTTCCCCATTACTAAGTTGGAAGGAGGAGATCTAAAAAATTCAATGTGCATGTTCATCCATTGAAGTGTTTTGATCACTGGCTCTTTTGGGTTCATGAAAAAGTTTAAGTTGTTGCATTTTGACTAGCAGCTTTTGGTTTGGGCTTTCAGGTTTGTATATTAACATGGCCTCAGAAGGAAAGGTTTCATAGATAATATAAGGCACCTCCCACAACTTTTGGAATTTAATTCTTTGTGGTATGTGTGTGGATTTTAGTATAGGACCCTATCTATGGGTTGAAATTTTACTTTTCTAATTCTAATGTCATGACATTGTTTATCAAATGCCTTGTGTACTTCATTAAAAGATAGGGCCACCAATCGATTTTCGTCTAACAAGTTTGATGAGAGTGATTACTCTAGCGATTACTCTAGTAGTTATTCTAATTCTTAGAGTGGTTACTCTAGTGGTTACTCTAGTAGTTATTCTAATTATTAGACTGGTTACTCTAGTGGTTACTTTAGAATTTATTCTAATTATTAGAGTGGTTACTCTAATTATTAGAGTAGTTGCTCCCAAGCCTATAAATATAGTGCCCAGGCGCATAATTGGGGGGAAGTCTTTAAGCAGAAAAGTAGTGAAACTCTTGCAGTCTGTTTGAAAGTTAGAGTATTTTCCAAGTGCCTACAAAAGGAGGTCTAAGTGTGGATGGATCTTTATTCGAGCATTATGTACTTGAGCACACCTTGTGTACGGCAATAAAGACGAGCTCTTTGATTCACCCTTGCGATATCGCGACTCATCAATGGTGGAATAACCACTCATATGGAGGGGCCACCACGCGATATCGCATATGTGATATTGCATTGTGCCTCATCTTCTATGAATAAGAGGCAACGCCCTTTGTTCCTGATAGTTAGACTTAGACCCTTAGCCAAACTCTTGTAGTTTTACCATTCCAGAGTTAGAATAATTCCTATGTGCCCGCAGTAGGAGTCATAGAGTGAACGGATCTTTATTCAAGCAGATTGTACCTGAACTCACATTTGTGTATGGCAATAAAGATGAACTTTATGATAAACCTTGCAGCATACAGATTAAGCTAATTAGTAATCAATTATTGTTGAATGTTTAATGCTTTTCTAGTTAATTAATCTCTTTCTTAACCTTTGACTTGCTTAATTAGGTGCACTTAGTACGACCACTTCAAGCATGCGTGTAGCGCTTGGTAATCCAGTAACGATTAGCGTTTGGTAGTCCCAGCAGCGTTGCACTGGTTCAGGATGTGTATGGCAAGTGGGAACGGGTACTGGTGTTAGGAAAATTAGAATTTAGATAATGAATAGTTAAAGTAAGTTAGTCACTTAGTTATCTTTCCCTTTCTTGCATTAGCATAAGACACCAAAACGATAAAAGTTATAAAAATCATATACCTCAAGCTTACTTAACCATACAACCGTGACAATACAAGTAAGTTTGGGAAGACAACGATTGATTAACCCTCAGTGTTCCATTAAGACATGTAAGCACTTAGTCCTTGGAGTTCGACCGGATTGTGCGTGAGACACTCGTATTCGTATGGTTGAGTGTAGGGGTACCTCGCCACTCATCATTGGCACCGTTGCCAGGGACTTAGTTGTTTATGCACTATGTAGAACATAGGAAATCATCCATATCATTGGAATGCTAGAATGAACCCTTAGGGTTAATTAAAGAAAGATAAGACAACGGTACATTGCACACCGAATAGGACAAAAATGTCTTCTTCATCGCATAAGAGCACTTCATTGCCTAGGACTCACACAAGAGACAGTTGGCGACATACTACATGTAACCAAGATCCGCCAGTTCCTCAATAGTTTTGAGTGGTATATACTCATCACGATGAGTATGTACCCAATTTCACCTTTATTCTCCACCAAGATGAACAACTATGTTGGAGAGACTTGGAGGGTAACATAGTGTTGCCCCCAGACTAATCAATCCCCAACATGCTCCTTCTTACTCTCACACGAATAAGCATGCCACTTTTATACGCGGAGTACGTTGCATGCGATCATGACAAAAGGGACTATCATCCCACAGAAGTGCAATGTCAAAGGGACTTGCGACTTAATGTCTAGACGCAGTCATAAGGAACCTAACCATGAGGATAAAGGAAAACAGAGTGAAAAACATCAATGAGACAGTTGAGAATGAGGACAAGGGCACTCTAAGGAATCAAGGCATAGAAGAAGGGAGAGTAGGGAACCACGTAGACATCACAGATGCTATGAACGAGATGACCACAAAGAACCCCTACTCGCAACTAGAAGCATGTTAGATATCACGAAGGTCGTAAGAGTTCCAACAAGGCACCAAAAGGATAGTAGGATCAAGAGGTTAGACATGAACAATATCCCATGATCTGAAGGGGGATACAACAATGATCCTCAAAATCACCTACAAGCATTCCATGATGCATGTGCCTTGCAAAACATCAAGAACAAATGGCAAAAATTGAAGTTGTTCCCAAGGACACTAGTGAAAGAAGCCGAAAGCAAGTACTGGTCCTTAGAACCGGAATCCATTTGAAGGTGGAGTACAATGTTAGAACTGTTTAATAATAAATACTAAACATACTCCCGAGTGTCTAACCTGTGAAAGTAAATCCAAGAATGGAAGCAGGGAAATCATGAACCCTTGGATGCTACCATGGGCCGCTATTACACACTATTACATCGTTGCCCTGGCCATGGTTAGTCACAGCAGGATCAACTACGCCATCTTGTAGATGGACTTAGGCATGAAACAAGGAGAATCCTTGGAACGTATGCCCAAGGGAGATTATCAGAGCTTAGGTCCCATCAGATTCATAGATTTCTAGAGCAAGTAGCCAAGGAAGAAGGGGAGCTACATAAGAGAGAAAGTGAGATCCTTCCCTCCAAAAAAGGGAAGTGAGATTTTGTGAGGAGGAAGAAGAGTCACTGCTTGAAGAGATGGTGAATAGGAAAAAATTGCCACTCCAAAAGTTAACAATAGAAGTATCAGCAAAGGCAGACCAAATATGGGACTCCCTAGATAGTAGGTTTGAAACTGTTCTTAAAATTGTAGAGGAGTCTAGGGAGCGAGGTAGCGACTATGACAAAAAAAGAGAGAGAAGTAGATAATGCACGTAACAAAGGTAAGGGAAAAATGGCCATCACCGAAGAGGCTGTGGATTCAGACACAGACAATGACGATGGATGTGAGATATGCCAATACGACCATCCTAAGGGATGTTGCCCAGTGATCTCACATCTACAAGAGTCTAGGGTGTATGCACTCAACCCACGACTTAATAAACGGCAAGCACCCCGACGGTTACCTTATCCCCAAGATAACCCAAGGCAATTCCACCAACCTTCAATGCATTATCCAAGTGGAACTCCACCACAACCCGTTAAGCAACATCAACAGTGGCAATACCCACAGTCATGGGGGATGCCACCACCAGGGCAACAATACCCCTACTAGCAACCGAATCCATATGGCTACTACGTTCAGCAGCTAATCTCTCCATGTGACTCTATTTCATGTAACACCAAAACATCACTACCAAGCTCAGGAGTATTATAGGACTCCCTTTCCAATCTTGGGAGTGCTGTCAACGTGATGGGGGAATGACTGCTTGAATGGAGGGTCTACAACAATGGATTCAACCTTTAGAACCCTTCAACATTTGGGGGATAGACTTCATGGGGCCCATTACACCAATGTCCAATGGAAAAGCTTACATTGTAGTTGTCGTAGACTATTTAACAAAATGGGCTAAAGCAACTGCTATTACAGACTACATATCATCTACAGCTACACGATTTGTGCAACAACAAATCGTAAATAGGTTTGGTATGCCACGTGCACTTATTTCGGATAATGGAACACATTTCACAGGTGTAACTTTTCGGAAGTTAATGCAACGCTTAGGGGTTGAACATAAATTAACTACACCTTATCACCCCCAAGCTAACGGACAAGCTAAGGTCACCAATAGGGATATCACTAAAATATTGACAAGGATAATTTAGCAAGTATAGGTGAGATTGGAGCACTAAACTGAATGATGCTCTTTGGGCATACCACTCCACTTGAAAACTCCCTGTAGGCTACTCTCCCTATGAGTTAGTGTATGGAAAGCTTCCAACACTTCCAATTCAAACTGAGCTCTGTACACTATCAATGGCTTGTGACCTCCACCTCGATCTTGATCTAGCACAAAAACAAAGGTTGGCAACTTTAAACATGCTAGACAAAAATCGATTAGCGACCTTGTCATCAAATGAGTTACACAAGGCATATAACAAGCAACATCATGACTTGAAGATTTGAAAGGTTAAGTATCAACCAAGAGATAAGATTCTCCATTGGAATCCCACACATGTGCGACAACGCACAAAATTTCAAACACTGTGGGAAGGACCTTACATTATTCATACAACCTTTCCTTCAAGGGCCATGACCATATACAAACCCGAAAGCCCTGATAAGAGATTACTAGTCAATGTGCAATAAACCAAACCCTTCCATGAATTTAGAATGGCCAGTGCACATAATACCTCTAAGAAGGGACGATCCTGCTCATTATTTCAGATCTCCTCCTTCCAACATGGTCATGGGGGAGATGGCCACCTTTGCTGATCATTTGAGGCCCTCAATTCCTTTTTAAATTTTTGTTTTACAAATTTATTTAACTTTTCTTATTTATTTTTTTGCAACATCATTTATACTCTTTCATTTCTTTGTCTATTTATTTATTTTGTTAGGTTCATCACCCAATAAGTGCTCTTGATGGTGGTATGAAATGTATTCTATTGATTGCTAATGTTTGGTTTTTACCTTGGAGTTATAATGTTGATACTAAGGTATGGTTCTTTCAATATAGCAGGCAATGAGTCCACGTCATCCATGCATTCATAAATTTCTATGGTGTCTCTTGGCTTGGAATTGTACGATCCCTTTCTTAACAATGAAACTATTAACGAATTGGTGATTGGGCATTTCTCAAACTGAAGAAGGACTCAAGGACTGAAAAGGGTATGACTTCAAGGGCATTTGATGCATTTGTGCTGGCCATTCTCTTGGGTACTTGGATGTTTTCTTTTTGAGTTTTCCTACCATTCTATCATTGCTCCATTATCGAGAAGCTAAGCTAATAAAAATAATAAGTCTTTGCATGGTATGGTTCTCATGCAAAAAAAAAAGGTGAGAATTCAAAGCACACCCCTTAGACAAAATTACTCATCTGGGCTACAAGCACTGGTTATGGAACTAAATAAACATGTTCCCTCTAACTAAGGCCCTTCCTCGCTTCCTACTTTTCCCTTTCTTGTTTCCTCAAAATGGTGGTGACTCTTTGGCGGAAGCATTCTTGTTACTTCAAGTGGATGGATTGGCCAAGTGTATTAATGTAAAGTCACTAGATGTGGGTTGTTTGAGGCTGAATTTGGAATGAGATCTACTAAGTCACATTAACCATGAATACACAAGGGGTTGTACACCACCTTGTTCTTGGGACTCCATTCCATTCTCTTCTTTCCATCATTCTTGCTCCATTTTCCACCTCATTGCTGGTTATATCAGTAGTCTATATTTTGGTTGATGCATTATTTTATTTTTGGTAAATTCTTATGGTTAACACTTTAACTCTTGCTTCCAAACAACATTTCCAGAGCCTACGGACTCTTTGAATATGGATTTGTCAAGGCATAAAAGGCATGAGCTTGCTTTGGGGAGGGCCCACTAGCATTCCTATTTGGTGCATCAGTTAACTTCTTTCCCTTAAACATTTTCGCAATCAACATTTGTTGTGTTCATTTCCACCTCTGACATCCATTTTATCAGCATTGTTGTTGTTGTTTTTTCTCCATCTTTCTTTTTCCTTATCTTTTTCCATTCTATTGCTACCGAAGGATTACTCTTAGTCATGGGGGTCCTGGTCCAATTTTTTCAATTTTCTCCTAACCCCTACACCTTGGGTAGTCACCAGTGTTATATCTCCAGAATCCATATTAGCCATATCACAACTCAGCCAATGGACCTTACACTGAGACAAGGTATCAACTACATTGTGATTTATTTATCCTTGCTAATATGAGACTATGTTGTGTGTGTAGATGGCAACCATACAACAATGGACTGGATTTGGAGGAAACACTTAGGATGGACTGGTGCTGGAAAAGTAGTGCAAGGAACGAGATTGATGGCACGCTTATGGATGGCCAACGGAAAGCGCAATCTTGGCATCGGTAGTAACAGACTTCTTCTTTTCTCTCTCTCTTTCTTCTCTCTTCTTTCTTAGCTACCAAATAAGGTTGGATGTCAAATGTATATAGTGTTTACTCTTGTGGTCATGAACACTAATATTGTCATGTATTGTAATGTTGATCCATTCACATGTCACCCCATTCCCCACTAGTGTCATTCAAGTAAATAATCCCATGCCTTCCCAATATTTTGTAAGGAACTCAAAGATGAGTTTTCATTCAGTCATGGGGGTATGATGAGCCGCGATATTGCGTACGCGATATTGCATCCGCCACGTAATATTGCATACGCGATATCACGTCCTGTCTCATCTTCTATAAATAAGAGGCGGCGACCTTTGTTCCCGATAGTTAGACTTGGACCCTTAGCCAAACTCTTACAGTTTTACCATTCCAGAGTTAGAATAATTTTTATGTGCCCGTAGTAGGAGTCATAGAGTGAATGGATCTTTATTCGAGCAAATTGTACCTGAACACACATTTGTGTACGACAATAAAGACAAACTTTATGATAAACCTTACAACATATAGATTAAGCTAATTAGTAATCAATTAGTGTTGAATTTTTAATGCTTTCCTAGTTAATTAATCTCTCTCTCAACCTTTTACTCCCTTAGTTAGGTGCACTTAGTACGATCGCTTTGAGCATGCGTGTAGCACTTGGTAATCCAGTAACGATTAGCGTTTGGTAATCCCAGTAGTGTTGCACTGGTTCAGGACATGTACAACAAGTGGGAATGAATACTGGTGTTAGGACAATTAGAAATTAGATAATGAATAGTTAAAGTAAGTTAGTCACTTAGTTCGCTTTCCTTTTCTCACATTAGCATAAGACACCAAAAAGATAAAAGTTATAAAAATCATATACCTCAAGCTTACTTAACCATACAACCATGACAATACAAGTAAGTTTGGGAAGACAATGATTGATTAACCTTGAGTGTTCCATTAAGGTGTGTAAGCACTTAGTCCTTGGAGTTCGACTGAATCATGCGTGAGACGCTCATATTCGTATGGTTGAGTGTAGGGGTAACTCACCACTCATCAACCATCATGTTGGTAGCATTCATAGGAATAGATGAAGTGGTGAGCGTGCCTAAAAATTATTTGCCAATAATACCCCACCATGAGGATCTAAATGGTTGTACATTTCCCGGCATAGTGGTTCCCACAAGGGAGCTCATGAGCATCTTATAACATGTGTAGTTGATTAGCATCAAGTATGCATCATCAAACTAGGCCATTGGCACACACCTTGTAAAGCTATCCATTGATTTCCATGAAGCATTTGACCTGATGAAGAAACTATTATTTCTTCTTATTGTCCCACTCTTGTGGCATCTCTTAAGTGAGAAGGTAGGTAAGAATGCCATTGTACTAGTTGGATTCAGTGGGCACTTGTTCAATTATAGCCTTGGGAATAAGAAGTTCATTAGAAAATTGATCTAAAAGTGAGCTCTCCTCCTCTTTATTGTCCCATCTCAACCAAGACAAGTGGTCAACAACCATGTTCTTAGTTCCTTTTCAATCTATCATAGTGAGATTGAATTCTTGTAAGATCACCAACCACCATATGGCACAGGGGCTCACCATTAGCTTATTCATCAAGAATTGGATTACACTATGGTTTGTGTGCACAAACATCTTATACCCAAGCACATAGTGCCTAAATTTTTCCAAGGAAAATACCACCACCATTAGTTCTTTCTCTGTTGTGATGTAGTTTAGTTGTGCACCCACAATGCTTCTACTTGCATAGTGGATGTAGTAAGGATGTTTCTACTCATCCAACTACGTGAGCATGGCTTCGAAGCCATCATTGGATGCGTTTGTCATGATGTGAAAGGGATTGAACTAATCAGGTGCTTGTAGAATTAGAGTTTCTATGAGCTTTTACTTAAGTTGCTAGAATGCACATTTGCATTTCTTAGTCTAAACAAACAGAGCATCCTTCTTTGTCAGCTCCACCAATAGTTTGGCAATCTTAGAGAAATTCTCAATGAATCGTCGGTAGTGGCTAGTGTGTCCAAGGAATGATCTCACATCTTTAACTATTTCTAGTTGTTAGGTAATTCCTTGGGTAACCCTTATTTTTTCAAGGTCCACCTCAATTCTTTTCTCTAAAATTATGTGCCCAAACACAATGCCTTCCTAAATCATTAAGTGGATTTTCTGCTAATTAAGCCTAAGGTTTTTCTCCACACACCTTTTTAGCACTTGCATAAGATGGTCCAAGGCTTACTTAAATGTAGCTTCATAGTTGGAGAAGTCATCCATGAATACTTCCACCCCGCTACTAATCTTTTATTGGAAAATGCTTAAGACAAGGCATTAGAATGTGGTAGGGGCATTGTGCAGGCCAAATGAAATTTTTCTATATGTGAAAGTGCCCTAAGGACTCGTGAATGCGATTTTTGCCTGATCTTCTGATGTGATTTGGATTTAGTTATAGCCACTATACCCATCCAAAAAGTTATAGTATCAATGCCCAAAAATGGTGTCCAACATATGGTCAACAAATGACAATGAAAAGTCATCATTGTATGTTACCATGTTCAATAGCCTGAAGTTGATGTAGACTCTCCATTTGTCATCTTTATTTGGCAGTATCACAAGTTGTCTAACTCGCTCGCTATCCACAATGGAATAGATGAACCTTGCCTTGAGTTATTCAATCTTCTCTTTCATTATCTACTTTAATTTGGGGTTCAACCATGACTGTAGCAACCTCTTTAGTTTAATGGAAAAGTCTATGTAAATTCAATGTTAGCATATCCTTGGATCAATTCTAGTTAGTTCATGATATGACCAAGCAAAGGCTATTAGCCATTTTTTGACCACCTCCAACAGCTTATTTTTCAGCATAGGAGCAAGATTGGCATTGATAATGATTAGCATGCCATTTTTTAGAAAAGCATATTCCATTCTAATCAACTGAGTCTTTAACTCAAGAGGCTTCTTTTTAAAGTTCTCAAGGATTTCCAACTCTTCTCAATTGGTGTCATTAGTTTTGTCGAAGAGTTGGCAATGGATTTGCTCCATCTCATCCATGCCCTTAATGTAGGTACTTGTTAGGCTTTCAATTGGTTCCATGCATAAGGTTGAGCTACTTTTAGATTTAGTTGTCAGCCACTGGGTGCCCTTATGTTCTATGGCTACTAGGTATATGCACCTTTGGATTTCTATGACATTTGCACATTGCCCGCATACTATGCTTATTGTACTTTTCACTATCCATAATTTCTAAATGTAGTGGCACACTGTGTCATTATACATGATGCATGGAACGAGCTTCCTTTTAATATTTCCAAAATCCTTTTCCTTTGAAATTTTCAAGGAGAGGTCTTTGGTTCCCAACTATGCATCTATTGTACGTAGCCAATTTCTTTCCATGATGATTAGGAAGTCCCCCTTGTAGTTATTTACTCATATCACGAGGAGGTCAGTAGGATAGGATCACACACAAATAGTGGTCACAATGTCCTCCACCAATCCCAAGGAAATGGTGATGAATTAATCTACTAACATAAGATAAATGTTGCTTTTCTTAAGAGGAGGCAAGATCCCAGATTTGTACATTTCTTGAGAGATCAAGTTTACACTAGAACCTGAGTCTAGAAGAGCTTTACAAGGCTCATTCCCAACAATTTGCAAGTAAATGATGGAACTCCTAGGATCATAACTTTTCCCGGGAAGATGACTAGCCTTTATCCAATTTGTGACCGCATGGATCAACATTATAGTATGCACTTTGGGAGGTGTTTGGTTTGAAGGGATCTTAAATGATGTTGCAAAGGATGAAGAAGAAGCAAGGTCATCAACTGTAGGTGTCTATGAGAGCTTGGAATGACTGTTGGTTTAGAAGAAATGTCTTTTTTAGGGCTTTTTCTTTGAACCACTTGGCTAGAAAGCTGACTATAAGTTAATAACCCTTGTGGCATTTCTTTGTTGCGGCTATGTAGGAATTTCACCCTGCATGGATGGAGCTAGTGGCAACTAAGTTAAGGGTGGAGGTACAGGTGTAGAAGGATGAGGATGGTAGAAAGGAAATGAGGAGTCCCCTCTTGGAGATTGAACTCTATAATACTCAGGAGGGTAATAGTGATGCTAGAAAAAGATTTAACAAGAAGAGTCATGCGGAGAAATTGGCTACTGAACATAGTACCCATATGGATATGGTTGTTGGTAAGGATACTTCTACCTTAGTAGTGGCATTTCCCATGAATATGGGTGTTGGCATTGCTAGTACTTCTCATGAGGTTGAGATATAACTTCACTTGGATAATAGACTTATTCTTGATGGAATTGCCTATAGTTGTCTTAAGGATAAGGTAACCTCCAAGATGCTTGCCTTTTCGCCAACCTAGAATTCAAGGCATATACCCTAAACTCCTACAAGTGTGACACAATAGAATAACATCCCTTAGGATGCTCGTATTAGTAGATGTCACATCCACCATCATCATCTATCTTAGAATCTGCAACCACTTCAACAACAATAGCTTTGCCCTTACCCCTTTGATGGGCATGTTCAACTTCTTTCATTCTCAGTTAATCAAAACCACCACATTGCTCTTTGGACTCTTAAGCATTTCTAAGGGCAGTTTAGAACTTCTTATCCAAAGAGTCCCACATTTTTTCTATCTTAGCTGATATTTTAGATATAGATTTTTGTACCAGCAAGGTTTTACGTTGCACCACTTCATCAAGTGGTGCCTCCTCCTCATTATCATAAAACTAAACCTCCCTTTTATAGATGGAAGGGTCCCAATTGTACTCTTCTATACTTTTCCTTTTTCTTAACTCTCCTTCTTCTTTAGTCACCTACTCAATTAGCCTTTGGATCTAATGGACTTTTATTTCTGAAAGTCTTCCTTGGGCATAAACCCCACAAGTTCTCCTCATTTTTGTTCTAAGCCCATCTATGATATGGCAAAGCTGCTGCCTTCGAGAAAAGCCATGGCCTAGGCATTTGTGCAACAATGAGTACTATTTTTCCCTGGCTACATCTAAGGATTCATGTGTTCCTTGCCTCTACCCTTGGATCTGCTTCCTCAGATTATATACTCAAGAGTATGTTTGATACTTGTTATGGAAGAGTTCAAGCATCATACTCCATTGTTTAATTGATTTCAATTCTAAGGATTGGTACTAGCTTTTACCCTCGTTGATGAGTATCTTGGGGAACAACAATTTTTTCCATTCATTTTCCACATTCTGTAAGGCACAGGCATCGTGAAAGGCTTGGAGATGATTTTGTGGATCAAAATTGTATTCCCTTTCAAACTTGGGAATATTGTTCATGTTCAACCATTTACTTTAATTATCTTTCATGTACCTTGTTGGAATTCTCATAGCCTCCGTAATGTTTAGCATGTTTCTGGTTGCAAGCAAAGGTTCATCATAGTCATAGCCTTTGTGATGACCATGAAGCCTATGATGCCCCTTGTTGTCCCTTTGTTCATGATGACGAGACTCCCTTAATTGCCCATAATCCTAGTCTCTACTATTTTGGTGGTGCCTATGATCATATCTATTCTGTCAGTCACCTCCATCATGGTCTCATCCTATGTAGCTTTGGTTGGAATTGGAGGAAGGAGAAGAAGGTGAAGAGGAAGATGGACTAGCACCAAAATAGTGCTTACTACTTCCTATTCTTTAGTCATGAACACGATCATCATGTTTATTATTATTATGATGCTTGTCTAGGTTCCTGCCTTGACTTCCTTCTTTGGAGCCCCCATGGTCATGGAACCCATTCTTCCCTGAGCTAGGATTGTTTACAATGGATTGTAAATTCTAGTTAAGGGTCCCTTCATCAAAGAAAAGGGAAGGAGAGTCAATGTATTAAGAACCCCCTAAGAAGGGATGCTCTCCTTCCTTTTGGCCTAGTAGGAATAAAGGGTTAGTGAACCATTTCCCTTTTGACACCTCGTAGCAAGCCTCTTGTTGTCGATCTTTCTTCCCTTGTGCCTTAGTGGAATGATAATCCCGATAGTCATGATCCTGCACAACGTATTCAACATTGAGCCCAATGGTGCCCAATTTCATGAGGGTCCTTTGCTAATTGGAGCTGCCTTCATATGGCAACAGAGAATCTTCCATGTGAGAAGAAGCCATATTAGACTAAAAGAAAAATGATGTGCTCATGTTGTTATTATGATTTTTCTTAATGATATCAACTTTAGGGTTTGTTACAAGGTCATTATATAATTTCACTAACTCTTAGGTAGCGCACATAGCTAACTAAAGTCCCCAGCAATGATGCCAATGATGAGCAGTAAGCAATTCCTATGCCCAACCATACAAATCATTAGCATTCACTAAGTGATCTGGATGAATTCTGTGGACTTTAGCTCTCTAAGTACAATTTGCCTAAGTAGTGAATATCAAGGACGTGATCATTGTCTTCCTAGTTTCACTTGTGAGATGCAATGGTATAGTTTAGTGTAATTGAGGCATATGATTTTTACCATTTTATGTTTTTCATTTAATTTACCTAAGTGTCAAAAATAAAATAATTAAATGTTTAATTAATTTAATAACTAATTAATGCTTTAACTAATCCTAACATAATATCAATTCCCATCTTTCGTACACATCCTAAACACATTATAACGCTATTGGGTTACCAAGCATTAAGTGTTACTGAGATTACCAAGCATTAATTGTATGCTCAATATGGTCATACTTATGTGTATTAATCATCCAAAGTTAATTAATTAATTGAATGCATTAAATTAAATTGCATGAATAATAAATGCATTAAGTAAAGATTGTGCTAAGTCCAAGTGCTACAAAGTTTATGAAGAAAGCTTGTCTTTATTACTACTCACACCGAGGTGTCCAGGTACATCGATGCTTGAATAAAGATCCGTACACTTCTTACTCCTATTGCATGCACTTAGAAAATATTTTAACTCTCAAATGAACAAATTGCAAGAGCTCTGCTATGCTACTAACCAATGAATCTCATAAATGTAGTTGGTGCACACATTTATATAGGCAAAACAAGACATTGCGCTGATGCGTACGTGTTGATCCATCAAATCATGCATCGAAGGGATTGTGTTGACACGATTAAATGATGACTTATCATACCCTACAGGGAAGGTCTTACAAGATTGGTTATAAGGATGAAAACCTAAAAAGGCATTCCTAAAACCATTGGTTTTTTTCTTTAAACTCTCTCTTCGATGATTTGATGTCTTGGGGTGCACCTATGGGTTTTGACATCGAACCAAAGAGATAGACATAAATGTACTTAATTTGCAAACACACAAAATGATACTTAAGATCTAGGTGTTAGTGCTTATTTGGCTCTTAGTAAAATTATACAGTAATCATGATGATGATGATCAATTATTTGTAATCTTGAAAAGCTTTTAATACCTCAACAAATTTGTATTGTCATATCTCTTTAAAGTTAAATCTATTTCTCCATTTCTTTACATTGCTTCAAATGATTTAAAGAATTCAAGTTCATAACATTTCACCATATCCAAGTATTTTTCTAGATATTCATTGATCTTTAATAGAAGAAATGGTGCATCTATGATCAAATTATTTCAAGTTTCGACACCTTAACAAATAGGTGTACATAAACATGATTTGCATGCATGTAGAATCCAAGATTTGGGTGTTGGTGCTTAGTTGACTCATAATAAATGTGCATGGCAAATGATGATAATGATGAGAAATTCTTCATAATCTTGAAATGCTAGAAGAGCTTATGATACTTCAACAAAGTTATATTATAGTACCTCTTTAAAGTCAAAGCTATTTCTCCACTTTTTCACATCTTCTCAAATGATATAAATAATTAAAGGTCATAACATCTCACTATATCTAAGATGTTTCTAGATATTCATTAATCTTTAATATAATAAATGATGCATTTATGGTCAAATTAGTTTGCGTTTTGGCATCTTAACAAAGAGGCAGACATAAACATACTTGATTTGTAAGCATACAAAAAAATACCTAAGATTTGGATGTTTGTGCTTATTTGGTTCTTAGTAACAAATGGTGCACCTATGGTTAAATTAATAGAATAAAATATTTTTATAAAAGTACCTTAGAATTGGTTTAATTATGAGGTATTTTTTCCTAGTCATGTGATGTAGTCTTAATTTGATTACCAATAAAGGTCTACACTAGTATTTTTTTTCATAAATCTTGAAGATATATATATCAACAAAAGTGAAAGTATAATGTATTTTAGTAGGAAATGCTAAGTTATAAAGTTCTAATTTAATTATATGTCTCAAGGATGTTGAAACCTAACTTTTTTTTAAATAATCTTTACCCCCATAATGAATCTAATTATGAATTTACTAAAATATTAAAAAATTAATATCATTAATTAATTAAAAATTAAAATGTCTTCATCCACTATTTCTCATAGGACTTACCCTGGTGGGATAAGCATTTAGCCTCTTAGTAATGATCCTTCTAATAAATAATAAGGTATTAGCTTAGTAGTAAAACTTTTGATTTGAAAGCTCAAGTTATAGGTTTGATTCTAGTGGGGCAATGCTAAGTTATTAAATAGACAACAAAAATTAAGAATAAAATATAATTTCAATTATTTCTCAGATGATAAAGAATAAGAATAAGAATAGAATAAAATTTCAATGCAGACTCATCCCAAAAGTCAAGGAAAAATACATGAATGTAACACATAGCAAATGGACTCTTCAAATAACAAGATGCTCAAAAAACTTAAGCAAAATATTAAGAATGTAAATAAGAGTTGCAAATAAAGTTTAGTTAAGATATATAAAGGCTTCATTAGAACCAAGAAAAGGAAACCTTTTTAGGGAATAGAAAGAATATTGTGTTTACACCATTAAAAAGGAACCTAAATAGTTTTGGTAATATTTTCGGTATAATGCCTCTTTATCATTTAATTTTTCTTTTCAAGATATTTGCTCATTTTATAGTAAGCTATTTACAAGAAAAAATGATAATTCTACTACTGGTTTACAACAAGCACCTCTCTAACTCTTAAGAAGGTCATAGAGGGTATTAAAGAGCAAGCATTTAGCAAAGTTGTAGATTCATATGGTTCACCTGAAGAATGATTAAAGTGGACAAGATATACTATTCATAGAGAAATTTGGCACAAATTAAATTCAACAATGGAGCAAGGATTAAATTAACATTGGAAAACTAGTAAAATCATATTGTTTTATAAAAAGGGACATAAAAATAATTTGAACAATTATCATATGATCATTGTGAGTAATGTTTTTGCTAAGTTGTTGGGCACTCTACTAGAACAAGAATTAGTTCTTAGGCTAAAGGTAACCAGGTTAGGCCAAGATGTTAAATAAGTTTTGGACAAAATCAGTCCATTATTGATTACTTAGTTACTCTTAGACACTATATGGAGTTGCAAAAATGCCTAATAGAAGAGTTTTTATTTGTTTTATTTAATTCTCAAAAGCATATGATTTAGTGATATATACAAAACTATGGTTTCACTTGCATAAAATTGGCCTTCCTTCAAATTTGAATGTAGTAACTCAAAGATCGTATGAGGAAGTGATTATTGAAATTACAAATAGCAATTTAGAGAAAAACTTTCATTTTTAGAGTAAAACTGAAGTTAAGCAACATTCTCCACTTTCTTCAACTCTATTTAGTATTTTTATTGATGAAATGTAGAAATAGTTATGCATTAGGTAGGATAGTTATGCTATCAAAATTGAATCTCAAGCAGTAAATCTTATTTTATATACAAATGATGCTACCTTGATCTCCATTACTATAGAAGGTGTGCAAAATATGTTGTAAGTTTTAAAAAATTATTATAGTTCATATAGTCTTCAAGTGAATGTAGATAAAAGTAAATTGATGATTTTGGGTACAAGAAATAACTGTTATAACTTCCATTTTGAAGGTACCAATGTGTAAATAATAGATTATTTTTAATATTTGGGTCTCATTTATATGAACAACTATGTGGGGATTTGCATCAAAGAAAAAAATAGCAAGAGCTTTCAATGCTCTATATGCTTTAAAACACAAGTGCAAGGATTTAAGACTATAGGCTTGAAAGGTTAGAAAACAACTTTTTTAGACTATCATTGATGAGTGGCAAGGTACCCCTATGTCCAACCATACAAATCACAAAGCGTTCACATGTGATCTAGTCAAATTCCATGGACTCTACAGTTTCCAGTGCACTAGTCTTCTAGGAAGTGAACTTTGCCCTAAGGTCATTCATTGTCTTCCCAATTACACTTGTGAAGTACAAAGGTATGGTTAAGAGTAATCAAGGCATATGATTTTTATCATTTTATGTTTTATGTTCTTTTGGTGCTTGAAGAGAGAGATAAAGTAATTTAAAGACTAATTTGATTTAACTAACTAACTAATCTTTAACTAGTCATAACATAAGCATTTGGTCCCACTCTTNAATCTCTAACTAGTCCTAACATAAGCATCTGGTCCCACTTTTCATACATGTCCTGAACCCACGTATCCAGTGTTGGGTTACCAAGCACTATGCTATTGGATGCACTAAGCAATAATGTTGTTGGGATTACCAAGTGAATATGTGTTATACTCAAAGCGGTTGTACTTATGTATTTAATCTATCTAGCTTATCTTACTTAATTACTTAATTAGCTTAATTACTATAAAACATTAAATCAATAATTGAAAGCATTAAATGCATGAATGAAATATCTAAACTATCTAGAATGCTACAAGGATTATCAAGAAGCCCATCTTTATTGTCGTAGACACTATTGTGCTTAGGTACAACAGTGCTCAAATAAAGATTTGTACACTCAATGACTCCTGTTGTGGGCACTCAAGAAAATATTCTAACTCTTGAATGGAAAAACTGCAAGAGCTTCGCTACGCTATGACTGACTGATGTCATAAATGTGACTAGTGAGCATATATTTATAAATAAGAATAGACCTTGTGTTGATGGGGCTGTGTCAATGCATGAAATGATGCATTAATAGGGCCTAGTCGACAAGGCATAGTCAATCAGGTATCATCGATGTAGCCAACCACAACCCATCATACCCCTATGGTTGAATGAAAACTCATTCTTAAGTTTCTTTACAAAATTGGGAAGGTATGGAATTATTGATTGACACTTAACAAAACAAACTAACTTGACAAAACTGAGTGCCTGAGTGTACAAATCAACACATGACAAAAATTACAGTGTTCATGACACAAAATTGAACACCATGACATGGCTTTACAAAATTGGATAGCACATCCTCTAATGGCATGAAGTTGGTTGCGAAGATCAAACAGTCCTAGGTGGTGGAAGTTCCTAAGGCTTTGAAGGACCTTTGTAGGCTTTAGGCACGTGCAACGATTGAGGTGGCTGTGGTTGTCCTATTGCTACTGCAACTTCTAGCAGGAGGTGAAAAGCATCCACCAATGCTTTCATTTTCTCCTCCTTACTCCTGGGATTGTGCATGGTCCACGCAACTTCGCCAATGTGGGTCGGAATTGGCACATCCCAAGGATATGGAATTGCTAGAAATAGCTCCTTGGCATTGATGAACCAGGTAGGGAATTGTTTGTGTTTGATATCGAATGCCCTGACTGTGTTCTATAGCTTTCGGTAATCATTCATTCTCTTGGCTAAGTTCTCAACAGTCAATTGTTGATCGATGAATTGTGCGCTAAGAACCTTGAGTTCAGCATTTGTTGTCTCAAGCTTTTACTTAGTGTCCTTATGATTCTTGAACTTGGCCTTGTATAGCAAGTACAAGCTGGCCACTTACCTTTCAAGTTTTGACAGTGGTCATATGACAGTCAGCATCACCAGGTTTGCATAGTAGAGATTGGCTAGCTCCATATACTCTATCATTTCTTCAATTTGCAGCTCCTTTAGGTGTATCTCTACTCTATTATAGGCATCTATTCCATCAATGATGGGCTACCATACTTCTCTTCGTTGCTGGAGTAGTTGGGGGCCTCATTTACTTTTACCTTAGTCATTTGAATATGCTTATCATTCACTTCCTTCTGTAGGCCAACTTGGTTTCTATAGTAATGCTTGACTCTTTCAAATTTGAGAGCCTCGTTTTTCCAGGTGGAAATCTCAATGGCAGATTTTTGGCAGAAGACTTGGACTTCCTCCATAGATAGATTATGATTTTACATAGCCAATTTGCTTAATTCTATGTTTACCTTGGCGAGCTCTTCCTACTATTGATGAATGAATTCTTGCATTTGTTGCTTTTGTGCATCAACATTGCGTAGGTGATGATTTTCTGCAGTCAGTAATTTATTTTCATGGCACATTTGAACCAAGTCTTTCTGAATCGAGTAGGTTTTTGCTTCTACTATGGATTGGTTGAAGATGGTTATCACCATTTCCTTCTCAACTTGTTTTAATCACTCTTAAAGTTGTTGAAAAGCATCATCTCTAGTTATTATTAGGCTGAGGAGTGTAGGATCAACAAAACAGGCATGTAGTTCAGCAACCTCCACGACCAAGTGTTGATTTTGTGCTTGAGCCATTTTAAGTTACCCTTCCAAGATGATTCATTTGCCCTTTGCTTCTAGTAGCTTCAACTAGGTTACAATAATGTTTTTTAAAAAATCGAAGATATCTAGAATCAGTTGCTTGATCCCCACTAGTCTGTCCAACAACTCTTCATGCTAGGCTACACTCAATCTTCCACTAACTGTGCCTACGAATGTCTTCACATCCTGAAGTGTAGATACATCTAGTATAGACATCGTAGGTGCATTAAGTGCTTCTATGATTTAGTCAACAACTACTTCAACAGCAGTCTCCACCTTTGGTGCTGCATCACTAATACAATTGCCCCCTCGTCCTCCTCCAATTGCACTAAAAAGGATGTAACATTCCTAAAGATTTATGGGAATAAATGATGTTGAGATAGAGACATTGTCACCTCTTGGGCACTAGGATGTGATCTTGCGGGCAACTACATTCATTAGGAAAAGTATATCAATCCACCTCTTTCCATCTGGCTAATTGTTTGAGCCACCTCATTAAGGTGACTCATCGTAGGTTGATATACAAATGGGTCTCCACCACTCGTTCCTACATGTTTCTCCTACTCATGCAAGAGCTACTCTTGGATTTTGTGCAAGTACTCAATGGCTGCACAGGCCTCTAACATTGTTTGTTGAGTAGGTGGAGGAGGTGGTGGCTACTTCTCCCCTTCTTTAGACATGGCAGGTGTTCTATCTATTATCATTTTAGACTGCAAGGCTATATAAGCATGCCTAATTTTATCATTTGCATAGTGGATGATCCCTGTCCTTTTGTAAAGTTTCTAGATGAGGCATGGGAAAGACAAGGTTTTCCTTCCACATTCATTTTTTAAAGCACTTTTCAATCTCTAAATAGACCAACTGTGGAAGGTTTGTTGGAAATCTTCCACTTAGAGCAACGCATGCCTGGGCAAAAAAGGTGGTTACTTTGCTAGGCATCACTATTGGATTGAGGTGATAGGCTGCTATCTTGAAGTATACACATTCAATTGGTGTGAGTGCATCAAACTCCTTACGGTCGACCCCGTAACACCACTGGATCCACTCCTTTTTGGCCTCAAGCTTAGCTTACGTAGACAGCTCTACCAATCGTGTCCTAGCATTAGGCAACCCAAGTGCTTGTGCAATAGCTTCAGCTGCATAAGACACTTGAATATCCTTGATCTTCACTATGGAGCCTGCCCTTTTGTTATTTCAAAAGAGGTACATCTCTCCCATGTACCACTCCCGAGTGGAAGTGATGATTGGCCACATGGGAGAGGTTTGCAATTGTGTTTTCACCTTTGTTGGAGCATGCTCTAAAAATGGCTTAAAGTTCAATTCCTAGAGAACTGAGTGTTGGATATCATGGGGCTTGATGGTGTTAAGGTAGGCTTGTGTTAGTATGACTTCAAGTCTTGGTATGGGTCCTGGTGCCTCCCCACGTTGTGACTATTCTGTTGCAACTTCTTCTTCAGGAATTTGTCGAATAGATTCCACTTTGGGCTCCTCTCAAAAAGGTTCCATCTCTTGTTGATCCTAGGCATGTTCTTGTTGGCCCCTTCTAGTTCTGGGTTGTTTCTCTCTTGGTTGAGAGTATCCTTCCTCTTGTAGTCATTTCAGTCTTGGTGCCATCTATAATCATAGCATGACCACAGGTTAGCAATTATTGTGCAACATGAAATAATTAGGATACCTTATCTTCTTAGGATAGTTACACTTGGTTAAGTTGTGATTATGGCTAATTTAATCAATTTTAATCATTATTTTATATGTGTTTTAATGTTAATAAGTCATTTCGGAGGGTGTTGGAAGGGTTAACTCTCAAAAATTGATGGTTTCATATCATTGTATTCATTAAACCTTTGGAAAAGTTTGAAAAATTTTCAAAAAATTCCATCAGAAACCTTAAGGTTTGCAACCCCCACAATTAAGAGCTAATCTTTAGTAGCTACAAGATCAAAGAATGGAGTGATTTGGACAAGCAGTTGGAAAGTTTTGGACTCCAAAAAATGGCAAAAACTCACCTCGTGTTATGAAGCAAATGACAAAAAATTACAACATATGCAATGGTATATATAGAGTTTTTGGCATGCATTGATGGGGCCTAGTCAACAAGGCCCCGTTAATGGGGTCGACTGCATCAACTAGGCCTAGTCGACATAATTGTTAATCATTGTTGACTTATGTTAACTTTGGTCAAACTTCCAAAATACAAGGAGTTTTTAAGTAAAATTGAGATCAAATGGAAGCCTAAAAATCCACGAACATGATGAGAATAGTAGAAGAGGGTACTGGCATTCAAAAAATTGAGAAAATTGAAAAAATGGTTTGGAGAATGATTTCGATGAGAGTTTAAGGAGCACAGAGCGAGATACACAATGGAATATGTGAAAGATAAGATTGTAGCAATGTCTAAGGTAAGGGACTTAACTAACCAAGCTAAGAGATATACAAGTGGGTCCTCCCCATAGTAGGCACATGCCCTTTTGGCCCTTGCATAACCTCAACTAAGGAGTCCATGGACCCCACAATCGATTAATGATCATAAAAAGTTAAGCACCAACTAGAAAGAATCTATCCAAGAATTCCAACATATCAAACTAAGACATCAAGCATAACATAGAAACTAACAGTGAGGTGAGTGTTGATAGCATAGATGGATGGCTAAGAAAGTGGGATGGAATCCTAAATTAAGGTCATAAGAAGTCCCTTGTGTAATTTTTGTTTAAAATGACTTGAGAAGATCCATCCTTAGTCTAGGCCAAAACCAACCTCTTTCAGTGACTTCTCATCGCTACTCTATGATTGATCCACCCTCCTCGAAACACAAGAGTGCCGCCACAAAACAACCATTGTTAGAGGGGACCTTCAGGCATGGGTAACATGTCTTTCTAGTCCCATAACTAGTACTTGTAGCCCATCTATTTGTCTAAGGGATGTGGTTTGAATTCCCATCATGTTTTTATTTATTTATTTTTCTTTCTTTTTGGATGGAAACCACACCATGCAAAGACTTTATTTGACTTCCTGTTAGTAGTCGAAATGAAATGGTAAGAAGCTCATAAAAACACTTAAGCACCCGAGTAAGTAGAAGAGTACAAAGAGTATTGAGTCCCCTTGAAGTCACATCCTATACAAACTTTTTGAATCCTTCCCAATTCTGGAAACCACTAAGGTCACCAATTTATTACAAGTTCTTTAATGAAAGAGACTTCAAACTTCTAGAACAAGGAAAACCATAGAGTTTGAGGATGGGTGGGTGACATGGACTCATTGCCTATTCCATGAAAAATAAACCATGTCATAGTCATCAAACATCAGAATTCAAAAATAGAGACCAGACATTAGCAATCACAACATTAAGCACAAACCATGATTAGTAAATAGCAACAGTGGCACTGTGTCCTGCAGTAATAAAGCACTTTTATTAGCAAAAATAGTGAAAGTTCACACACAAAAATAAAATAAAATAAAGTAAAATATATAAAAATATATAAAAAGTATAAAATATTCAAGAAGGATAAAGCATACTAATAGTGTTGTAAAATAAAATTTGAGAAAATGGATAAAAATCAACAAAGTGTAAAATAAATGTATAAAAAAAAGTGGAAAACAAAAAGGTGAAATACTAAGGAGCCATGTAGGTGATTAGCATGGATGGCCATGTCCCCCATGATTATGTTGAAGAAAAGAGATGCGAAAATAGAGCATGGTTGTCCATTCGTTGAGGTGGTAGTTACACTGGCTTGTCTTGGTTCTAGGAAAGGTTTCACTTTTTGAATGTTGACCAATTGCTTTTTGTGTGGACTCTTAGGTTTGTAGATTAACATGGCCCTAAAGGAAAAGGTTTGATTAATGACATAAGGTCCCTCCCACAACGTTTGGAACTTTTTTTTCTAGGGTACATGAGTGGGATTCTAATAGAAAACCTTATTTTCTGGTTGAAATTTCACTTTTTGTATTTTAAGATCATATCATTGTTTGTTGAATGTCTTGTGCACTTCATTCAAAGATAGGGCCACTAATCGATTTTCATCTAGCATGTTGAGGTTGATCAATCTTTCTTTTTGTGCTAGGCTTAGGTCAAGATTTAATTCATAAGCTATTGAGAGTGTATGGAGCTCAGATTAAATCGAGAGCTTTAGAAGTTTCCTATACACTAACTCATAGGGAGAGTAGCCTATAGAGAGTTTCCATGTTGAGCAATAGGCCCAAAGGACATTGTTGAGCTTTGTGCACTAGTCTCTCCTATATTTGCTTATGGTCCTTATTAGGATCTTTGTGATCTCCTTATTAGTTACCTTTGCTTAGCACTTAGCTTAGGGGGTGATAGGGTGTTGTTAATTTATGTTCAACCCCCAAGTGTTATGTGAGTTTTCAAAAAGTGACACTTGTAAAATGGATTCTAGTATTGAAAATTAGTACACGTGGCACCCCAAACTTGTTTACAACACTTTGTTGTACACATCTAGTAGTAATGAATGATGTACAGTTGGTGATGGCTACTACTTCTACCCATTTGGTGCAATAGTCAACTGCTACAATGATATATGTCTTTTCATTTAACATGGGTGTGATGGAACCTATGAAGTCCATGCCCCATATGTCAAAGGGCTCTAGTGATTAAATTCACTATTGAGGATCTTCCATTCAAGTGATCATCCTACCATCTCTTTAACAACATTCACTAGATCAAACAAACTGGCAGGCATCCCTAAAAATTGTAGGCCAATAGTATCCTTCCATTAGGGTATTTATGGTCATGCACCTCCCTGCATAGTGGCCTTCGCAAGGGCCTTCATGATTATCTTAAAGAATGCGTAGTTGATCCACATCAGGGACATACCAATGAATCAAGCCAATGGCACACACCTTGTAAAGGTGCCCGTTGATTTCCATGAAGTACTTTGCCCAATGAAGAAACTATTATTTCTTTCTAAAGTCTAGATCTTGTGGCATCTCCTGAGGGAGACGGTAAGTGAGAATGCCATCATACCATTTTGTTTTTATGGGCACTTGATCATTTATTGCTCTTGTAAAGAGGAGTTCATCTAGAAATTGATTAGAGAGTGGACTCTTCTCCTCTTTGTTATCCCATCTTAACCAAGAGAGGTGGTCAATGACCACATTCTCAATCCCTTTCTAATTAACCATTGTGAGATTGAATTCCTATAAGATCATGAGCCACTGTATGATACGGGGGCTCACCATTGGCTTATTCATTAGGAAGCAGATGGCACTATGGTCTATGTGCACAAACATTTTTTATCCAAGCATATAGTGTTTGAACTTTTTGAGAGCGTACACCACTACCATCAGTTCTTTCTTGGTTGTGGTGTAATTCAATTGTGCACCCACAATGCTTTGGCTCATGTAGTGGATGTAATATGGATGTTTCTTATCATCCAACTATGTAAGCATGGCTTCCAAGGCATAGTTAGATGCATCCCTCATTATGTGAAATGGTTTGGACTAGTTTGATGCCCATAAAATTGGAATTTCTATGAGTTTTTCCTTCAACTATTGGAATGCATGTTTGGACTTCTTGGTCCAGATGAATGGAGCATCTTTCTTCATAAGCTTGACCAACGACTTTGCGATCTTATAGAAATTCTCTATGAATCATTGGTATTAGCTAATGTGTCCAAGAAATGATTAGACATCTGAAACTATCTCCAGTTAGCATGTGATTCCTCGGATGACCCTTATCTGTTCAGGTTCTACCTCAATCCCTTCTTGTGAAATTCAATGCCCTAGTACTATGCCCTCCTAGATCATTAGATGGCTTTTTTGCCAATTGCACCTCAGATTTGTTTCAATACTTGGTCAAGGCAATCTAGGGCTTTCTTGAATGTAGCTCCATAGGTAGAGAAGTCATCCATAAATACCTCTACACTACTTCCAATTTGCTGTTGGAAAACACTAAGGACCAAGAGTTGAAATGTTGTAGGGGCATTACACAGACCAAATGGCATCTTAAAATATGAAAAATTCCCCAAGGGACTCATGAATGTTGTCTTGGCTTGATCTTCTAGTGCAATTTGGATTTGGTTATAGCCATTATAACCATCCAAGAAGCTATAATAGCAATGCCCGGAGATAGTGTCCAACACTTGGTCCACAAATGGCAATGGAAAATGATCTTTAAATGTTGCCATATTCAACAACCTAAAATCAATGTAGTCCCATCACTTACCACCTTTCTTTGGCACAATTATGAGTGGGCTAACCCACTCACTATCCGTGATGGGATAGATGAGCCCTACCTTGAGGAGTTGTTCTATTTTCTCCTTGACAATCCACTTCAATTTGGGATTCAACTGCCTCTAGAGTTGCTTTCTTGGCTTCATGGCCAGGTCAATGTAAATACAATGCTGGCATATCTATGGATCAATTCCAGTCAGCTCAGGATATGACCAAGCAAAGGTTGTTGGCCATTTTTTGACTACCTTTAACAACTTTTCTTTTTGTTAAGGAACAAGTTTGGCATTGATGATAACCAGCTTGCCATTTTTTAAAAATGCATACTCCATATTGGCTGATAGAGTTTTTAACTCTAAGGGCTCCTACTTGAAATTATTAGGGATTTCCAACTCTCCCCAACAAGCATCATCATCTTCATCATTGGATAGTTGGTGATGAACTTGCTCAAGTTCATTCATGCCTTGGACATAAGCACATGTCAGGCTCTCAATTGGTTCCATGCATAATGTGCTACTATTTGTGTCAGCCATCAACCACTAGGTGTCCTCCTGTTATGTGGTTGTTGTGTACAAACACCTTTGGATATTTGTTTCTTGTGCACATTGATTGCATGCTTTGATGAATGTACTTTTAATGAACTAGATTTTCTACATGCAATTGCACCTGGTATTGTTGTATGTGATGCATGAAACATGCTTCTTCTCTAGCCTTCCAAATTCATTCTCCTTGCAAGTTTCCAAGGATAGGTTTCTAATGTCCATTCATGCATCAACTATGCTTAACCAAGCCCTTCCCATAATGATGGGAAAGTTTCCTTTGTAGTTCTCAACCTTGATCACCAAAAACTCAGCCATATAGGACCACCCACAAACTGTGGTTATGATGTCCTTCATTAGTCCCAAAGGGATAGTGATTGAATGGTCGGCCAACTCCAAACAGATGTTGCTCTTCTTGAGAGGCGGTAGATTCTAGGCTTTGTACATGTCATAGAAGATGAGATTGACACCAGAACTAGAATCAAGAAGATCCTTGCATGGCTCATGTCTAGTGATCTGCAAGTAAATAAGAGGACTTCCTGGGTCACATCTTTTTGTGGAAAGATTATCAACCTTGATCCAATCAAAAATAGTATGAGTTAACATCAAAATGCATATTTGAGGCAACGTTTGGTTTAAAGGGTTCTCGAATGTGTTTGATGTAGAGGATGAGGATGTTTGAGATGCAGGGCGATTAGCTGCATTAGGTTTTGAGGATTTGGGAGGACTATTGGGTCAGAAAAAGGATTATTTCCTAGATCAATTGTCCAAACCACTCGGTTGGAAAGCCAGTTGTAAATGTATAACTCTCATAGCATTTCATTGTTGTGGCTATGGGGGAATTTCACGTTGCATAGATGGAGTAAGAGGTCACTGGGTAGAGGGTGGAGGGATGTGTGTAGACAAATGTAGGGGGTGGTATGGATATGGGTGTTCCCCTTTAGTAGATGGTGAATGAGTTTGATGGTACTCTAGAGGGTAATAGTGATGCTAGAATGAGGCATGGGTTATGGAGCTTTGTGGAGAAACGGGTTGCTGAACATAGTACCCATATGGATTTTATTGCCTATAAGGGTATTGCTGTATTGGTAGTGACATTCCCCATGATTGTGGTTGGTGCCATTGTTGGTATTACTCATATGGTTGTGGTGGAGTTCCACTTGGATAATAAGTTTGTTGTTACTAGTGGAATTGCCTTGGATTGCCTTAAGGACAAGGCAATTGTCTAGGTGCTTGCCTTCTTGCTAGTCATAGGTTCAATGCATACACCGTAGACTCTTGTAAGTGTGACACCAAAAGGCAACATCCCTTAGGATGTTCATATTGACAAATGACACATCCATCATCATCAAAGTCTATCTCCACAACTTATTCTATTGTAGCAGCTTTACCCTTACCTCTCTGGTAGGCATCTTTAGCTTCCTTCTATCGTGCGATCATAATCACTATTTCACGCTTTGGATTCTTTAACAATCTTCATGGTAGTTTGGAATTTCTCATCCAAAGAGTTCCATAATTTATCAACCTTAGTCAAAATATCAAAAATAGAGTTTTGGATGAGCAAGGTTTTTCTATTTACCACCTCATCAAGTGGTACATCCTCCTCTTAACAAAATTGAACCTCCCTTTTCCTGATGGAAGGGTCCTTATTATATTATTCTACACTTTCCCTTTTTCACAACTCACCTTCTTCTTTTGCTACCCACTCAATCAACCTTTGAATCTGATGAGCTCTTAGTTCGGATAATCTCCCTTAGTTATAAACCCCAAGAGTTCTTTTGATTTTTGCTCTAATTCCATCTATGATGTGATGGAGTTGTTCCCTCTGAGAATAACCATGGCTAGGACATTGGTGTAAGAGAGAATAATATCTGCCCATGGTGGCATCCAAGGGTTCATGTGTTTCCTATTTTTAGCTTTGAATTTGCTTTCTCAGTTTGGACACTATGGAGTACATTTGGTATTTATCATTAAATAGCTCAAGCATTATAATCCATCAATAGATAGATTCTAGCTCTAATGACTAGTACAAGCTTTTAGCTTCCTTGATGAGTATCATGGGGAAGAACCTAAGTGTTTTGCCAATCATTTTCAATGTTCTGTAAGGCATAGACATCATGGAAAGCTTGTAGATGTGTCTACGGATCAGAATTGTATCCCCCCTCAAATCTTGGAATATCGTTCATGGTCTAAGCGCTTGATCCAACTATCTTTCACATGCCTAGTTGGAATCTTTTCTACCTTTGCAATGTTAGGCATGCTTCAAGTTACCAACAAAGGCTCATCATCATCATTATTGCATTGTCGCCAATGATGTCCTCTGTTACCTTGACATTCTTGGTGAGCTCTATGATCATTATTGTCTCGTTGATCACCTTCATCATGATTATTTCTACGGTGGCTTCTATTAGAACTAGAAGACAAAGATGAATGTTTGGAATTAGATGAAAAAGGAATGTGGACCACCACCACCACCACCATAGTGTCTACCACCAACTCTTCACTCATTACGACCGTCATCTTTAGATCCCTTACCATCATGATGTTTGCCTAAGTCCCTACCTTGCTTGCCACTTTTTCCTAAACTTGGTTTATTAATAGTGAATTGCAAGTTTCGGGCCACACCCTCGTCATCAATAATAGGGGGTGGAGAATCTTCATGTTGAGAATCCCCAAAGGGAGGATCCTCATTGTCGATTTCGTTTAATAGGAACGAGAGATTGGTGAAGTATTTCCCCTTCACAAACTCATGGTGCTTTTCTTGGTGTCAGTCTCTCCTATGTTATGTGTAAGTGAGATGGTAGTCCTAGAAGTCATAATCCTACACAACATACTCCTCTTAAAGATCATGGATGCTTAACTTCTTAAGTGTTTGAAGCAACATCATGGGCATAGATCGATCAGGGGGCATTATAATGTTGCCCTCAATATCACGCCATCGTAGTTGCTCATCCTAGTGTAGGATGAAGGTGAAATCAGGTACATACTCATCTGAATGAGTATATACCACTTTGCATTATTATGGAACTAGTGGTTTGACATCTTCATGCCTACAAGAAGAAGAAGACATTTTACAAACAAGTAAAATATTAATGTGCTTTTGTAATTATGTGTTGTGTGAGAGTGATGTTGACCTTGGGTTTGTCCAGTGATATTAATAATGTTTACTAATCCTAGATAGTGCACATTTCAACAGATAGAGTCCCCAAAAATGGTGCTAATTATGAGTGGTGAGGTACCCCTATCACAAAATGTTCACATGTAATCTAATTGAATTCCATAGACTCTATAGTTTCTAGTGCACTAGTCTTCTAGGAAGTGAACCTTACCCTAAGGTCATTCATTGTCTTTCCAATTACACTTGTGAAGTACCAAGGTATGGTTAAGTGTAATCAAGGCATATGATTTTTATCATTTTATGTTTTATGTTCTTTGGTGCTTGAAGAAAGAGAGAAAGTAATTTAATGACTAATTTAATTTAACTAACTAATCTCTAACTAGTCTTAACATAAGCATCCGGTTGCACTTTCCGTACACGTTCTAAACCCACATATCCACTACTGGGTTACCAAGTGCTATGCTACTAGGTGCATTAAGCAATAATGCTACTAGGATTACCAAGTGAATACGTGTTACACTCAAAGCGGTCGTACTTACATATTTAATCGATCTAGCTTATCTTGCTTAATTACTTAAATAGCTTAATTACTAAAAAACATTAAATAAATAACTAAAAGCATTAAATGCATGAATGAAATATCTAAACTATCCATAATGTTGTAAGGCTTATTAAGAAGCTCATCTTTATTGCCATACACACTATCGTGCTCAAGTACAATAGTGCTCGAATAAAGATCCATACACTCAATGACTCTTGCTGCAGGCACTTGAGAAAATATTCTAACTCTTGAATGAAAAAACTGCAAGAGCTTCGCTACACTATCACTGACTAATGTCATAAATGCTACTAGTGAGCATGTATTTATAAGCAAGGACAGACCCTATGTCGATAGGGCCCAATCGATGGGGCCTAGTCAACAAGGCCTTATCAATGCAGCCAACCACAACTAATCAATCATCCATCCTAGTGTTTTGTATGCATGTGTTGTTTGGACACCTAGACTCGATGCTAAACTTTGGAAAGATATTGAAATAGTACATAAAACCCTTTTTCTTGATGAATTAAATGTGAAGATGCAAACATGTTACTAAATGTTATTATGTGAATGTGATTTATTACCTTTAAAAGTAAAAGCATTATGTTAATTCATTACATACACTCATAACTTGCATATCTCAAGGGAAGACAAATTCTCTAAAGTAGTTCTTGGATCTACCTCCACAAGTTAGAAACTTTAGAGTATGTTTTGTATTTATTATTGAATAGCTCCAACATGGTACTTCATTAACGAATAGATTTCAGTTCTAAGGACTAGTACCAACTTTTTGCCTCTTTGATGAGTATCTTTGGGAACAATATAAGCTTCTACTATTCATTTTCTATGTTCTACAAGGCATAGCCATTACGAAAATCTTGGAGATGATTTTGAGGGTCTGCATTATATCCCTTTTCGAACTTAGGGATATTATTCATATCCAACCTTTTAATTTTGTTATCTTTATGATGTCTTGTAAGAATTCTCACTACCTTTGAAATATTAATCATGTTTATAGTAGCCATCAAGGACTCATCATAGTCATTTCATTCTTGATAGCTCCTTTCATGGCTATGATGCCTATGATGAGTCTTGTTGTGCCTTCTCCCCGATGATGCTCTCCTCCTCCTTGTGGTTGTTTCTACCTTTGGTCTTGATCATTTTGATAGGATCTTCGTTCATCTCCATCTCATCATTCATCTTCATCCCAATCCTAACTATTCCTTCTTTTGTCTTAGCCTCAGCTTTTCTTATTAAAGTTTGATGACAAAGAGGATGATGAGGATGAAGAAGGAGAACTAGGAGAACAGTGCATGCTAGTTCTTCTCCTTTGGTCCCTACCTTGATCCTTCTGCTTCTCTTTTTCCTTCTCTATATTATTCTCCTTGATTTTAGACAAACGTCTAAGATTTCTATCCCTTAAGGCTCTCTGGTCNAAGAGATTGTACAGTGCTTTATTCGAATGTCATATACCTGAACACATTAGCATGAATGGTAATAAAGTCAAGATTTTTTACATTCATTGCAACAATTAGACTAGATTACTCTTTACATTTAGCAATTTAGTTTCAATACAATTTACACTTATGGTTTTGAATAATTAATATAATTAATCATAAAAACGTAAGTACAACCACTTCGAGCATGACGTATTATGCTTGGTAATCTTAGTAGTGGATATTTGGTATGCCCAATAATCACCACTTGGTAACCCAGTAGCATTAATACTAATTTGGGATGTGTACAGTAAGTGGGAACAGTTATTTTACGTTAGGATAGTTAGTTGCTAGATTAGCTAAGTAGTTAAATAACTCATTGTTAAACCTTCCTTTACTCATCTAACTATTAGGATGAAAAACAGATAAAAATACTTCCAAAAATAGACATCATGTGCCTTAACTCATATTTAACCATGTGTACTAATAACAAAGGTGCGAGTTAGGAAGACAAAAATCACACAACCCCTTGATTCACGGTTTAAGACTATAGGCAACTTAGGAATTAAGTCCATAGAATTTGACNTTTAACTACTTAGCTAATCTAGCAACTAACTATCCTAACGTAAAATAACTGTTCCCACTTACTGTACACATCCCAAATTAGTATTAATGCTACTGGGTTACCAAGTGGTGATTATTGGGCATACCAAATATCCACTACTAAGATTACCAAGCATAATACGTCATGCTCGAAGTGGTTGTACTTACGTTTTTATGATTAATTATATTAATTATTCAAAACCATAAGTGTAAATTGTATTGAAACTAAATTGCTAAATGTAAAGAGTAATCTAGTCTAATTGTTGCAATGAATGTAAAAAATCTTGACTTTATTACCATTCATGCTAATGTGTTCAGGTATATGACATTCGAATAAAGCACTGTACAATCTCTTAAATTCATACTATAGGCAGTAAGAGGGAAAATATTCTAACTTTGAGAAAAAGAAATTGTAAGGGTTTTGCTATACTAAAAATCTAAGTTGTCATAAATGTAATTGGCGAGTACATTTATACAAGTCTTACTTGCGTTAGCATCGATGCATCTATTTCAATGCATCTAACCATGCATCGATAGGGCTATGTTGACGTATGCTTGTCAATGCAACTTGTCTAATTACAACTCATCACAAAGTATAAGATAATTATTAGAATTAATTTTTATTTCCACTTATTAGAATGATATATAAAGTATAAGATACAATATGATTTATAGGACAACAATCTTATATGGTGTTGAATGTTACTATAAGAGATAAACTACATAATACAAATATTAGAAAAAGACTTAGAGTGACTTCTATTTTAAATAAGCTATAAGAATGGAGGCTTAGATGGTTTAGACATGTGCAAAGAAGATAAGACAATGAACCTATAAACAAAGGTTGCTACATCATTGTTCCATGAATATTGTTAAAAGGAAAACTAAAGTAGACATGAAAAAAAAAACAATCAAAGCTGATTTAAAGAAACTACAAATGAACAAAGATCTAGCTCTTCACAAAGGCGAATGGTGAAAAAGAACTCATGTAGCTAACTTTAATTTTTTGGGATAAGGCTAAGATGGTGATAATGATTTCCTATTTGTTAAAGGAGATTTATAGAACATTTTATATGGATCGTTTGAATTTTGTTTAAGCATATTAAGAATTAAGTACAAGTATTACAAAGAACTTTCCATTTTTAAAATTAAAAAACCATCATGTTGATAAAAAATACTTCTAGTAAAGAAAGAGGGGTGGAGGGTAGTAGTTGAGAAATTTTTTTTCTTTTACGAAATAATGAAATTCTATAATTGATTCTTTAGTAACTGAAATCCTGTAATCCTAATATGTAGAATATTTTTAGCTTAGGAAAAAAATTAAAGCTACTGTCAAAATAATTATTGTCATGGTAGTTGTTTTCAACTTCAAATATTATGTAAGTTTTGTCATCATAGACATTTAAATGTATCTAATGGTGTAGTACAGGTAGTAAAGAGACATATTTTGGTTGAAAAATTATGGGTTCAATCCTTGCTTGTGTTTTTAAGTATGGCACTAGTGAAGTAGCCTTGTGGGTAGGTTATAATTGTTGATAAGGTTTATCTAATACAACCATAACTATAATGATTTATTTTCCAGGACATTGACACCATGTTCAACAATCATGGCTCCTATTTGGCCATAAGGTTTGCACCAACCCGCCCAATCAACAATAAATAAGAAGCGACCAACTCCATCGAAACTATTGCTGATAGGTTCTTTCCGTCATTATTCCACGAAATTCTTAAACATGTCTTAAAAGTTGCTACTAGAATGTTCAAAAATTTTTGGTTTTCTAAACATATTTAAATATTTCATGAACACACATGATAGGCTGGTATTCAAAAGTATCCCATTTTCCGCACCAAACGTGAACGTGGTTCATGCGGCAGAAGTCTTTCCACTTTATCTGACAAGAGCAGAAGTCGAGACATTTCTTCTGCGAACTTCAGACGACTCCAAAACCAAAAACAGAAGGATCCAAACCAGAAACATCGTCAACGAAAACGGGGGGTGAAGTGCCCTGGGATTGGCACTGAAAATAGCTTGGAAATGGTGCGCGGATAATAAACAACATCACTTGAGCGGTCAAAGGCAAATCCAGGTTGGCCGTGGAAATGCAAATAAAATTTCCATGGATAGCAGGCTCCGTAGTGGCGGAGTCCAGTTAAGAATGGACCTTGTTGCCTTCCTCTTTCATGACGGACACGACGGACAACGAATCGAAGCTTCTGCAGCGCAGCATTCGTCGCCTCGCACATGCATTTGGCCATAATTTCTGCCGACGTGCCTTATCAGTTATTTCCATCACAGATCTCTCGCGCCTTCCGCAAGAGAATCTGCGGCAGCAGCAAAAGCGAAAGCAAGGCCGGTGAAACGAGTCAGTTAGATCAATCTCTGCCTTAGGTTTTGGTGTTGCTTCAGCGCACTGCTCGAAAAGGTAGCTTTTCTTTTCTTTTACTTTGTCGCGCGATTGTAAACGCTTATTTCGATCCTTTTTAGCGGCCTCCGTTCGGTTTATCTCGGTTTTTTTTTTTTGTCTTTTTTATTTCTGCTTTTAAAGCCACGGAATGAATGTTTGCTCAGGTCCGATTCAATGTACTGTTTTTTTTTTTTTTGCCTTTTTGATATGGCGTTGGAGTGATTTGTCGTTCGGTGATTTTGAGGATGTTTTGTAGTCTGGTGAGTTACAAGCGTTTTCGTCTACGATTCGTCGTACTTGGAGCGGTGTGATTATGCGCTGTCATTTGGTAATTAGCGCAATGTTTTGTCTCCTTTTATGAAATGTTAGCGGTTTCTTTGCTGGAAAAGTTCAGATTTCTCTGTTGGACGGTGGGACTTCAGGACCGTTGTAAGCGAGGGGAATGTGTCAAGGCTCTTATGGAACGCTGCCAGACATTGCTGCTATATTGCATTTTACGTTGAAATGGGAATAAAAGAACCAACTTTAGGAAAAAAAAAAAAGCAAACATTTTAGCCTTTAACCAAAGCTTTTAGATCGATTATAGGATTTCGTCTTGGGATTTTAGGCAGAAGTTTCACTGCATTTGGTTGAAAAACGCGTTAGGAGATTTTGATAGGATTGTGTTCTCATCGAATTGTTTCTATGGTTTGGCAAATTGTAAAAATTAAAAGGTCATGAAGTTTATGACCAAGCAATGATGCTAAGAGCAATCCGTTCACCTCATCTGATTATGTATTGGACAAGGTGATGTTGTCCAGTAAACTCCCCTAGAAAAAGCGCACAAAATCCATGTTACCGATAATTATTCTATTCATTTATTTAATCTGATTTTAGTTTAGCTATTGTCTCGTTAGTAAGTTTGTTGAAACAAGTGCGAGCATGCAAAAAGAATTAAAACCAAAGAGGATCCTGTTAAATCTGTTAAATTTGATCAGTGTCGCCCTTTCTGGTTGTAGAATTCCCAGTAGACTTTCAGAGAAAGAAATACTTTAAAAGGCTGTAAGATACGTAATGTCATATGGTGCAAAATGTTTTAACATTTGAGAGGCATTAGCAGCAAAGGCGAAATGTTGTTTGAGATGCAAATATTATATGCTAAGATGGATGATGACAATGAGAAGCGTAACAATTTAGAATCGGATGTTTTAAAGGCATCTTAAGGGATTCTGCTTATTGGAGACAAGGTGAAGGAGAGATGTCTACGATAGTTTTGGTCATCTTCGATTTAGACCAGAAGTGCCATTTCTTTGAAGGATTTTCTGAATCCAAGGAGAAGGAAATCAAAGAAGAAGTAGACAGAAAAACTGATACAATATAAATTTGTGTAACTATATATAATTTTGGATCAACAATTATGGACCAAGATAACTTGGAAAGCTGATTCCAAATCTATGTGATAAGCCTTCAATGATTATTATGATTGTGAAATAGTGCCTATGCCATTGACTTTGTGTTATGCATTTTGTTTATCTGGAAAACTAGTCATCACTATTTTGTGGGTTTTTTCTTTTGTTATTTACAAATTCTTATAAGTAGTAAATTCTAAGTATCTATTACGGCCCATTGACAAAGTTATTTTTCATCTTCATTCACATTTGAAAATGAGCTTGTGTATTTTGGTGTTACCTTGACTCTGGCTGTTTGATATTATTGGTTTAAAAAAGTACCTCTATGCATTTTCAATCAGTTTGCTAGTTGTTGTATCTGCAAAGTAGCTTTGGAATTTTTTGGGATCTTTTCATGATGTTGTGAATCATCTATGTGTAATGTATCGTTGTATTTCATTTTCTTTAAGCTTTGAATCAAATCATATCAGTACATTTTCGATCCGTTGTCTCATCTCTGAAGAAGTTTTGCATGGGAATCTTGGGACTTTTCCCAAAAAGGCATTAAAATTTTTTATGTTAAAGGTTTTCCAATATCATTTATTAATTCTTTGTTTTGTTTTTTCCTGTTGCTTTCTTACGAGTCCATAAAATTTTTTCAGAAAGATGTCAAAGAAAAATGGAATTAAAGGGCACGAAATATCAGCTGAAGAGCAGCAGGCTAAGGTGTGTTGTGCTGTAATGTAGTAATCTATTAATCCACTGTAAATGGATATCTGATTTTATTACTGAAGACGAATTTATTATGATACTTTTTAAAAAATAATTCTAAGTGGATCTGAAAAATTTACTAACCCCTTGCAGATAAGGGAACTACGCCAGACATTGGGGATGTTGACAGGCAAATTGCAACTTTTCGGTACAGATGATTGTGTCTGTCGATATTTAAGGGCAAGGAATTGGAATGTTAAAAAGGCTTCTAAAATGCTGAAAGATACGATCAAATGGAGGCTGGAGTACAGGCCAGAAACAATTCAATGGGTACCATTCTTAACATTTATATCGAACTCCTTTGATTTAAGCTTAGTGTAATGCATAGTTAATCGTCGAAACATATTTACAAAATCTGAGTTAATCTGAGTGAAAGTGTTGATAGCCTAATGTGAAGAATTTACAGTTAGCTTTGCATTCAATGGGGTTTATCCCTAATGGTGCAAAAATAATAGAGTCATTGTACCATATATGTAGTATTTGAGTGAATCACAATCACAAAACAAATTTATAAATACTTTGTCTTAACGTTTGCACCTAGCCAAAATGCCAAAATTTGGAACTGGAAGATGTCCGTGGGTCAAGAACAGTCATGATAACTTCTGAATTCAGCAGCTGGATTTCCCTTTAGAATTGCTATAGAACCAAGGTATCCTTTGTCACTATCTTTGTACATTTTTCTAGCCTACCTGATATGCCTACTGTATCTGGCTTGCTGCCCTTGGCACAGTCTAGGAATCACTAGTGTAAGTGCAGATATCCATCAGATCTTCTCTGTTAAAATTACACAACAGTACTTATATTTTGTAACTGATTACAAGGTTTTTGCTTTTTTCATAATCTGCAAACTCATTGTTATGTTAAAATAATAGTCATTGTACCATACATGCAGTATTTGAGTGAATTGCAATCACAAAACAAATTTATAAATACTTTGTCTTAACGTTTGCACCTAGCCAAATCGCCAAAATTTGGGACTGGAAGATGTCCGTGGATCAAGAACAGTCATGACAACTTCTAAATTCAGCAGCTGGATTCCCCTTTAGAATTGCTACAGAACCAGCGTATCCTTTGTCACTATCTTTGTACATTTTTCTAGCCTACCTGATATGGCTACTGTATCTGGCTTGCTGCCCTTGGCACAGTCTAGGAATCACTAGTGAAGTGCAGATATCCATAAGATTTCCTCTGTTAAAATTACGCAACAGTACCCATATTTTGTAACTGATTATAAGGTTTTTGCTTTTTTCATAATCTGCAAACTCATTGTTCTGTTAAAATGAGCTGAAGACTGTTCATTATAGTTAAAAACCTTTATTTATTATTACATAAAATTCTGTATTCAGGATGATGTTGCAAAAGAGGCAGAGACTGGAAAAATCTACAGAGCAAACTATATTGACAATCATGGAAGGACTGTACTGGTAATGAGGCCAGGTTTTCAGGTAACAGCCATGCAACAACTTTCTTTATCAAACAAAGCTCCAATGATTAATTATAATTGACACTGACAATATCTGTTGATAACACAGAATACAACTTCAACGAAAGGGCAGATCAAGTACCTTGTTTATTGCATGGAGAATGCCATTTTAAACTTACCTCCAGGGCAAGAACAGATGGTTTGGCTTATTGATTTTAAAGGTTGGGGCCCGGCTAGTATCTCAGTCAAGGTGACACGTGAAACAGCACATGTTTTACAGAATCACTACCCTGAAAGGCTGGGTTTGGCTATACTCTACAATCCTCCGAGAATTTTTGAATCTTTCTGGACGGTGAGTTTAAAATCGAGTTTTGATTGCCTAGTTGAGAAAACTTTAAATATATACAAATATATACACAAAAGCAAAGTTGATAATAAAAGGTCAAAAAAGTTTTAAAAATTTTACAGACGAGGCAATAACATTTTGTTAAATTGTTCTGTATCATCATCATCTTAGCTTTGACCCAACAAAATGGGTTGGCTGTATGACTTATTTTTCACCATTCACCTCTATGAAGAGCTAGATGTAGCAACTTTTTTTTTTTTTGGCTCATTTTGGTAAATTAAATATCAGAATAAGTTTTTAAAAATAAAAGAGACAACATATCAAAAAACTTGTACATGAATAGGAAGGTTCAGGCGTAAAAATAACAGCAGTTTTTCTTTCTCCTTTCTTTAAGCTATCATGTGTTTGTAATTTGCTTAAGGAATTGTGCATTTAATCATAAATTTACGTTACTTTGTCCATTTGAATAATCTGACAATTGTGCACAGGTGGTAAAACCATTTCTGGAACCCAAGACATACCGGAAAGTTAAATTTGTATATTCAGATGATCCTTCAAGCAAGGTACTTACAGAGCTTGTTGACCCAGATAAACTTGAATCTGCATTTGGTGGACGAAATCCTTTTGACTTCAATTTTGTTGAGTATGGAGAACGCATGAAAGAAGAAGACAAAAAGATGGAAACGTATTGGGCCTCTACTAGTAGTGTGAATTCCAATGAAAGGAATTTGATTTCGGACTCTTTAAAAATCGATTCAACCAGCTCAGAAGAAGAAGAAGAAACTAGGAAGTCTGTCGACAATGAGTGTGCCTCTACAGACCATTCAGATATCTGCACAGCCACTGACACACTAGAAAAAATGCACATCAGTTCTTAGCGAAAGTGTGATACTCCATAATTCTATTTAAACTCTTTGGGAATTAGGGTAACTCATAATTGCCTTCGTTGATTGCATTTAAGTTTTTTAAAAACGATTTGGGGATATTACAAGTTGGAAGCATTCATGATGCTTCCTTGAATACTGACATCTTTATTTAATAACTTTCGATGATGAAAAGAAAAACGCCTTAATAGGATTTCGAAGACTAGAGCACACTTGGTGCAAATTATCTTGACTGATGGCAAGGGCCTGAGATGTTTTTATGCATGCCCATGCTTTTTGTGTTCAAATGACTCTTTGTGGGCCAAGAAAATATTTGAGCAAATGAATTCAGAAGCCGTGAATACAGGCAACAATGTAAATTTGAGAAATGTTGGCCAACTTCACCAGCGGGTTTGCAGTTTCCTTAACCCTTTTATACACTGTTTGAACCGCAGATGGTGTTATATTGACTTTGAAAAACATAAAGATAAGCGAGAGTTACTTAAAATGTTTTTACTGTAGATAGTTTACTGTCAAACCGGATATATTTTGCTCATGAAATGATGTTAACTTGTTTAGAAGCAATGCAGGTTTGGCCATGTGTAATTAGTTCTTGAACATGTTATAATGGAACTTTTCAACAATATTCAGTTGATGGTTGATAAGCTCCAGGTTGTTGGATGAAACTTGAGCGAGCTACCATGCGATCTTGAACTCGTAGTTGCCTTTACAAGTCACAAATAATATGGCTTTACGCTCCTCTTCATCATCATTTTAGTTTTATGTGTGTCAAGCTTTATCACTAAAGGGAGATTTTTTAAAGCTGAATGCTTAGTATTAGTTATCAAGTCTAAGGCTTTGGACAAGGTTTAGATAAGGTATTGATACAAGTGAACATTTTTATAAGTACATAGTAGTAGGGCTTAGAAATTCCTTGCTTTTACTTGTTTTGAAACGCTTCAATAAAATTTCTAGTTTCTAGTTTTTTTTTTCACTAGATAGAAATATTGTAAAATGTTTGTAGAGTGTTTGTTTCTCAGGTCATAAAACGTAGATTCAAATTTTATATGTAGCCACTTGAAAAGATGTTAGGGTTTTGCCCATCTATTGGACCTTATGTTGATGGAATGGGCAGGCAGCCTTGGGAGTGATGACCCTTTTTAAGTAAAAGTAATATCCTAAATAATAGGAGTAGCTTTGAGAATATTTGCTTTATGTAACATGAAATTGTAGGGGTTTTGAATGGTGTTTGGATTTATTGTCAATGGTATAAAAATTGTTGATGTGTGCAGAAATTGTAGCATTTTTTTAATAAAAAGAATCTCCTAAATAATAAGATTAGTAATTAGATTTGAAAAGTTTTTCTTCATCCAATATGAAATTCTAATAGTTTTGAATGATCTCTATATTCATCATTCATGGTGTGAAATTGCTTCTCTTTCTATGTGTGCAGGAAAAATAGATATAACTTAAGAAATTTAACATTAGCAAAGTATGTAGAAATTTTTATATTAAATTGAGAGAAAAGAGCATATGATATAATTTGTGAATAACTTGTAAAACAAATAGAGAAGTACAACTCTTTTAAAAAGGATAATATAATAGATTTACCTTTAGTAACTAAGAGATGTACATTTAGCTAATAAGTGATTTAATTTTTATTCATTCTCTTTTTTTTAAAAAAAATCCAATGCTATTAGCATTTAAAATCATTTTTTTAGAAAAAGAGAATAGTATCATATAATTGTGAAACTTTAGAACTTCTTTTACAATTTTTTTCAAGTTTATAATTTAGTTTTACCCATGCATAAGGTTACTAAACCAAGATTCTTATTACTAAGGTAATAAAATCTATCTTATTTCAAGTATTCACTATTGCATGGTTGTGAGTTATACCAAAGGAATTAAGATTCCCTCATGGCTTAAACACATGCCATAGTTTTTGGTTGGAGTGTTGGAACTAGAAGTAAAACAAAGGTACACCCCAAAATATATAATCCAATTTATATAACTCAGCATTGCTCACCAAAATTGAATTCATGACCTTGAGCTTCAAAATCAAATGTCTTACAACTAAGCTAACACTGTATTGTTAGTTTCTTCTTCTCCTTTTTTTTTTTTTTTACCATGACCATTTAACTTATGCGCCCATACCATGTTTACCATGTTTAAAAATAACATGAGCGTTGAATTAAATTTCAGTTTGAATTTCAAATTTCACTCATCATATGCTGTTGTGTTTGCTGTTACAGATTTCCGCCATGCTGACAAAAGAAAGTACATGCGCAAATGCCCTGCTTCGTACTAACATTATATGTTCAAACTTTCCGTCATTCCATCATCTAATCAGTCTCATGACCAGCGGTGAGGTGAAAAATTTACAGATTCATGACGAAAATAATGTTAAAGGGGTTTTAAAATAGTTACCGCAGAGTAATCAGAAGTTATTTCACTTTCATCAGACATTGGAATCAGCGAAGAATCAAGCTCCAAAACGATTCGTCGACCAAGTTATTAGAGCATTTAAAGGGTATTTTTAATGCTTTGGATAATGTAAGATATCTATCATGGTTGGCAAAGCAGGGTATATGTTCGTTACCTCTGTTTTTCTACTGTTCTACACACTACTGGCTAGCATCTGAGATTGTGGGCAGATGGGGGTCTTAAGTAGGAGGAGCAGCTACTTTTTAGATTTATCAAACCCACAATTCTATCACCCAACATTAATTCAATGCTATAAAATCCTGCCCAGATCCAGTGTGTTCCCAAGATCTGCACAATTTCCTTGCAAGAAATATTTCAGGAGAAAATGCCGGATGCAGGATGGTATAGCATCAGAAACCCTTTATCTAAGATCCGCACAATTTCCTCAAACACTGCGTTTTTCACTTTTTCTGCTCAATTATTGCGATATTTGGATTGAATGATTTCAAATGAATTTTTTTGCTGCAGCTGGGGTTGTTTCTTCTGCCTCTGAATATTCGGCAAACATTCAGAAGGTTCCCGACAATGGTTCTGCATCTTTAGCAGGGGCGGTTTCTGGTGGCTTAGAAATGAACAGTGCTTCCACTGGTTCTACTGTCAGTATTACCGTTGTGGGTGCTTCTGGAGACCTTGCCAAGAAGAAGATTTTCCCAGCATTATTTGCACTCTTTTATGAAGATTGTATGCCCGAGGTACAGAATGATAAATTACTTGATCTCTGTTTCTGGGTCAAGATTTTAGTTCTTCTGAGGCAGGAACATTGAAAATTTGCAGCCTCGCCTATGTCATAGTAGTATTCATAACGGCTGATCAAAGCACACGTAATTTCATCCAGGAGCGCCTCTTGACTTCATACTACCTATTATGAATTATTGAATTTAAGAACATGTATTCACTGTGCTACCATATTTCTGCACTGGTGCAGCTGTAGTAATTTAGGCTGTATTGCTTTTGAATTTTGGTAATCTACTGCCATGTTAGCACGCATTGATTGGTATTATGTTGCTCCACAAGTTGATAATTATGATTTAATGGATCATTTCTGTGTATGCTTGCAAGCAGGGAAGGTGTTTCACATGTACTGGCCAATTAACACCATATACATTAGGTAGCATCTAGAATAATGAAACTGAAATTTTGACTTACACCCACTGAGATCCAAGGTTTCTCAGTGGATGTAAGTAAAAATTTGAGTTTCATTATTCTAAAGTTAGTTGCAGAATTCCTTCTACAGAACTTTTAAAAATTTGTTCCAATTTCAGAATACTAGTACTGTTTTTTACGATGTTCTGATCAGGCATAACGTATTATTTGTTTACAAATAGTTGAAGCAGCATGTTTATGTATCTTCATAAAAGTATGATTTGACATCCTTGTCCTATTCATCGTATACTATATATTTATAGAATTAGGCGACTATACAAGAACTACATATTCAATTTACTTTGGTAGAGTATACAATTTTAGATGGAGTAGAATTTTATTTTCAAATAACGAAGTTAATAGTTTAGTTATTCATTGTAAGGCTTTTCATTTCTCTGTGTTTGCAGAATTTCACCATTTATGGCTATGCACGAACCAGTATGACAGATGCAGACTTAAGGAAGAAGATCAGTGAGAAATTAACTTGCAGGATTGACAAAAGGTTGCTATTTCTTTCATGACATTTACTTCGTCTGAGTTTTAATAACATACTTTCAGATTGTGATATTCCATTGTTTTCTGTTATTATTTTGAACCCACCACAAAACAAAGTTTCACGTTAGTGATAATTGAAGCTTTTCAATTCTAACATGGCCTAATTTAAAACAGAGAAAACTGTGACGATAAAATGGAGCAATTTTTGAGTCGTTGCTTTTATCATTCAGGCCAGTACAATTCCGAAGATGACTTCAAAATATTAGACCAAAAATTAAAACAACATGAGGTAATCAAATGAATTCAAGGAATTCCAGCATGCTAGCCTTGTTGAACATGGTGCTATTTTTATCATCATTGCTTGGTTGTTAAACCTTCTTATACATATGCTAGTAATTAACCTTTTCTTGTTTTTATCTAGTGTGGGCGTTATTTTGTGGTATCAGCAACATCTCTTTAGAACAGTCACTGTGCAAGCTTTTCTCTCTTGAAGTCTGTGATTTCATGTTTTTAAAATGCTTACTGGCATGTGTATTCCTGGAAGTGTTTAGATGGATAAGAGACTGAATGTATGATGAAGAGTCGATTTCACATTTGCTGGTATCTTGTGAGAAAATAGGGTATTGTGTATTTTCTTTTTGTTTATTTTGATTGTTCTGTTATGGTGGCCAGACTAGAGTCTGTAAATTTAGTTGCTTCCCTTAAATCATGCCTAATAAGATTCTGTAATATGCTTTCTGTAATCGCCGCTTGCTAAGAATATAGGTTTTTTTTCCATCTAATGGGTTTCATCAAAACTTTTCCTCTCTTCCATGTTAAAATGACATATTTTATCATATTAATTTTTTAAGGAATCACATGGGTTTGAGGCTGGAATTTATTGTAAGTTAAATCAATAGAAATATAGTTTCGAAGGTTATGATAGTGTGAATATTAATTGCGAAATGTTGTTCACTTGGGACATTCATCCATGTTTGCATTTTATGCAAAATTGTTAAAGCATTCTAATTGTGTAAATCTCTTCTATTGCTACCTTATCGTTTTATGGTTGTGACAATGCTTTTCTATTGATTGCTCTTTACTTTTTCTTTTATTCCCAATTTTTGGAAATCAATAGGGTGATAAAGTTGCAAACCGATTGTTCTACTTATCAGTGCCCCCCAATGTGTTTGTTGATGCTGCACAATATGCAAGCTGCTTTACATCTTCAGCGAATGGATGGACTAGAGTAATTGTTGAGAAGCCCTTTGGTAGAGATTCTAAATCATCTGCCGAACTTACAAGACGCCTAAAGGAACATCTTACTGAAGACCAGATTTATAGGTATAATAAGATCTTGCTATCATTGATGCCATTGTATGGATGGAATGGCTGAATAGTCAAAATGAACAATCTGTAAGCATGTATATGTATGCAGAATTGATCATTATCTTGGGAAAGAGCTGGTGGAAAACCTTACTGTTCTCCGTTTTGCCAATCTTGTCTTTGAACCCCTGTGGTCAAGACAATATATCAGAAATGTACAGTTGATTTTTTCTGAAGATTTTGGCACTGAAGGTCGAGGAGGGTGAGCTTTCTATGTTAATGACCCAATTATTCCTATTAAGCAACAGTTTGATATCGCAATACTTATTCTTTTTCTGTTGATTACAGGTACTTTGATAATTATGGTATCATCAGGGACATAATGCAAAATCATTTACTGCAGATATTAGCTATTTTTGCAATGGAAACACCTGTCAGTTTGGATGGAGAAGATATCAGAAATGAAAAGGTTGGATTTGCAAGCTGTGGAGTTTATTACACAGCTAAAATTTCACGAGTCTTATACAAATAAGAATTACAAAAGTTGATATACATTATGATAAAAATAGCATTGATTTTCCGTTTCCAATCCTTATGATTGACAGTTTTTTTGTACCTCAATTTCCCTAATTTGTGTTTTGACCATGTGCACGATGATTTTATCTCTTGTTTATTTTATTGATGTCAGGTTAAAGTACTAAGGTCAATGAGACCCTTGAAACTTGAAGATGTGGTTACTGGACAGTACAAAGGCCATGTTAATGGAAATTCAAGACACCCTGGTTACACTGATGATCCAACAGTGCCTAAAAGTAGCCTTACTCCGACTTTTGCAGCAGCTGCTCTTTTCATAGACAATGCTAGATGGGATGGCGTCCCTTTCCTAATGAAAGCAGGAAAGGCTTTACATAATAGGCGGTATTGTGTTTTACGATTTTATGTTTTGTAACTACTTTATTGAAACTGAAACTGGAACTTTATTGTAATCAGTTCTTTCATTGTAAGGCAGGAAGCTTGTTCTATAGGCTAATTACTTGGGTTGGTACCTTTTCAGGACAGAAATCAGGGTGCAATTTAGACATGTTCCAGGTAATCTGTATAAAAGAAATTTTGGAAGAGATCTGGACCGTGCTACAAATGAACTAGTAATTCGAATTCAGCCTGATGAAGCCATATACCTCAAAATTAACAATAAATTGCCTGGATTGGAAATGAGATTAGATCAGAGTAATTTGAACCTTGCTTATATGTCAAGGTAACAAACTAGGATTTATATGCTGTTCTGGTTTTGCATTGCTCTGTGGATATGGTTTTTAAAATAAAATTAAAACGTTGTTGCAATCTCTTTAGGAAATTTCAAAGCTATTGTTTCTATTATTAACTATCGGTTATAATTCTGACGAATGTGTGTTAAAAGTTTTCATTCATTAAGTAGATTCAAGATGACTTAGTAATGTTTTCAGATATTCCAAGGAAATACCCGATGCTTATGAGAGACTGATTCTAGATGCTATTGAAGGAGAAAGACGTCTATTCATAAGAAGTGATGAGCTTGATGCAGCTTGGGCTCTGTTCACTCCTGTGTTAGAAGAAATAGAATCAAAGAAGGTTGTGCCTGAATTGTATCCTTACGGTAGTCGGGGGCCAGTGGGGGCCTACTACCTAGCAGCCAATTACAATGTTCGATGGGGTGATATGTAAAGCATAATGACGATGAAACTTCTGATAAGATGTACTCTCCAGAGCTTGCATTTTATTTTATTTTTGCATATATATTCAATTTGAGCAAAGCAAATTACATTTATTAAGTGGTAATGGTGTTGAAGCCTTAGAAGCGCATGCATCGGATCAACTTGCCTCAACAAGAAATCAAGCACAATATGGTAATTATGTGGTATTTTTGTTTTTGATGTGATTGTTGTTGGAGGGGAAGGCGGTTGGAATCAGAACTACATGACTATATGGATCCCTAGGATGTACACCGCAAATATAACCAACATAAGCTTTCATGAAATTTCTTTAAACATAACAGTGTGTCAAATAAGCATACTCATTAGAATCCAACCTGCAACCTGCAAATCACAATGTGGTAGTCATGAACTCAAAACTCATTGCTGCATGTAATACCATTTATTGCAACTGCCTTTCCAGAAAGCTCTCAAGTAAAGGGACAAATCTTGAACTGAAACCTTAATTGTTTTGTTTAGTTAACAGTCGGTGGGAATAGAAAATGACAAATTTATTGAACTATTAGCATCTGCATCAAGTTGAAAGCAGTTGATTTATTGCTTCTGTTAAGTGCATTTGTCAAAGAACATAGAGAGAACATAGAGATGTGGTTTTTATGTGTAATACTATTTCTCTAAAGGTCTGTGGATGACAATATTTATTTGATATAATAATGCAAGCTGATTTTCATGTGTAATTCTATTTCTGGGAAGGTCAATGGATGTGACCATAAGGCAAGTTCCAAGAAGGTTAGTGGATGAAGTTCAATGCTTATCTTGCGAACACTGATCTTCTAGTAAGGTTGGTGGATGTACAAAAGCCTAATCTCTTTAGACCTAGATTCAAACTCAGGCCTTAAGAAGCAAGCACCTTACCATCACTCCAAATATTATATAGGTGTTTGTTTTTTTTCAATTTTTTTGGTACCAACTATATTACAAATTTGATTGAATAATTTGGCATTTAGAACAATTTTATGTCCTTATTTGCCTTTTAAACATTCAAAAATCTATGATCATTGCTGTCAAAGGTATGAATCGCATATGCCGGATTATTTTGAGGAATTTTACTATCTTTCAAAACATTATTTTCAGCCTTTGCGATTTAAATCTGTTGCAGTTGAACTTGAAACCTATTTACAGGGTCGCTTGTTTCTTTGTCACCTAGGCAAATGTTTTACCTCCTCCTAACCTTGTCCCCAATAATAATACCAATCGTGTTACGTTGCGTTCTGCCATAGGAAATAGGTGTAACGTACGATGCAAATATCTATAAAGGCGAAACCTTCCATGATTCGTAAAAGGTAATCGTAAAATATTGCAGAAATTGAACTCTTAAAGAAATTTGCAATTACCAGCGCTAACATAACGTCATCAAAAAGATTTCTGGACTGTTTTTACAAAAACTCTGGAAGTACATTCTTCCTAGAAAAAAGGCGACCAACAAAAGCACTGTAAGTATGAGCATCAATATGCATAAATCTTAAATATTTGATTGACATTGTCACCTAATATGCATAACACAAGGCATAGGCGATATCCAAAAGTAATGAAATAGGATACAAAACAAATTCATTTGCAGCATCCAAAAGATGTTCTGTTCTTCCACGACCAAGTTCCGTGTAACATGAAAATTCACGGAAATCTAATGATATCTAACTTTTCAAAATACATCATTGGACGTTTCTGTTGGTGGTGACATTGCCAAATATTATGTGCAAGTATTGCACAGGAATGAATTTTGAGCAGTTTCAATTTTTCTGTTAGTTGGTTACAGGCACAACACTAAAAACCTATATCCCCAAAGCATACAACACCACCTATATCTATATGTTAATGGTGACGATGGATCGTTAGATCAGTAGTATGACATTAAATGGTGGCAAGCAAAGAATGAATTTTTTTTTCTCACAATGTACACATGCAAAAACATGCATAAGATGCCGTGCATGATGCTCCAAATTTCCATATGTTCAAATTTGCAGTTATATACTTCAATCATCTTGATCAGCTAACTGAACGGATGCAGGGCATCTTAGCTGTTTCAATACCGCATCAGTTCAAACCACTGCAGAAATGTGAACTCTCATTAGTTGTCTACGGGATCACAACAAAAACAAAAAAAATATTGCAACATTTTAATGAATGAAAACATAAATCATTTTGAAGCCAAATATACCAAGCCTAAGATACATTGGCAAAGAAAGAGGACCGTCCATAAGCGTTACCTGTCTCAGTAAATCTGCTAATGTCCTTGGTAAAGCTTCAATATCTTTCAATATTATGTAGTAAGGAAAGGGAAAGGAATCTATATACTTCGAGAATTGAGGACCCCTTTCTGTAAAAGAAACAGACTGCAGAAAAAATATAAATAAATAAATAAAAATCATGTGAGACTATTTTCAAGATACATTAACCGAAAAAATTAAAAAATCATACCCAACACATTTACCTGAACATCCAAAATTGATTCCTCTGAATTATCCAAGACAATGAAGGCCAATAGTTGTTTCCTGCTCAAAGCATCTCTTACACAACGTCTTAGGTTCTCCTGCATTATTGTTAAAACGTAGAACAAGAATGTTACTTCTAACGAGAAATAAAAAATAAGAATGCTCATGACATGGTATCAAACAAACCTATTGAAACAAACAGGGCTTGATATAACTAATATTTTTTAATCCCAAGACTTGTCATACTTATGCTTAAATATAGTTGTTTTTAATAACTAATAAGAATTCCACAGTATGTAAGAAAAGATGCAGCCCTATATACATGCAATTTAATTAAGCAAAAAAACAAAAAAGCATTTCAATAGAATTGATGATTACCTTTTCATGGAACCGCCCATCCGCTATGATCAACACTAGTTGCTGGACTTCAACTCGACCAGACCGTCCTCGAGAGCTCATTGCAACATGATCAAGTAGTGCCACCAAATATTTAAGTAAATCAACAACTGGCTCATCTGCTATAGTGTTTTCTTGTTTGAAGGAGAATTTTGAAATAATCTAGAACAGATAAAATAAAAAAAAGATGTCAAAAAGACGATCAACGAATAAATCAAAACTAGCCAGATCCAAAAAGAGGCTGCTTCTAGATTTAAACCTTTAGGCCTGCTTCGCTAGTAAAGGGCTGGTCAAAATCATGCAACATTTGAATATTGCCTTTCTTGCCAAAACTGGCAACTGCCATCTGTCCTACTTCCAGTTGTGAGAGAGCCCTACATATAGTAATTAAAGCTTCCAAAGCCATGTGCCCACAATTGTTTTCAGACATGCTACGTGAATCATCTATTGCCAAAACAACTTGGTATTCTCTTCTGTTAGGTTTGGTGCGCCTGAGCCAAATCTTATCTTTTCGAAAGTGGCTCGCAATATAAGGTATGATCTGTAAATAATTTGGTATGGACAATCGTTCAAAACATTGTGGTAGAGAGATGTATATCAAACTAAAGCTTAAAGACTACAAAGCTTGAGAACAAAAAACCAGTCTACACTAACCTTTTTCATGTTAATCCGTTTCCCAGTTTGGTAGTCTCCCTGAAGTTTACTTGCCAATGTAGGCTCCATAATTAATCTTAATTGTTCTGCAAGGTCATGTGAAAGCCTCGTTGTAAGTTGCTCAAACTTAATCCAAACCTTAGAAGCATGCTCACTACAGCAATCAATGTTGAGAAGCATTTGAACTTCTCTCCTCAGCTTTTTAATATCCTCTTCAGTCCAAACATCATTGCTATCCATGTCATAGGTACCTATCTGCCTGTCATGCTGCCTACGAAGCGAAACAAAACTTTCTATCCTATCAATCTGATTTTCCAGATGCTCTTTCCTTATCTCACTTTCAACCTCTTGTGCAGGAAATAGTGCATCATTAGGTGTCTCCCGAATCTGCTTATTAAATTTGGTTTGTTTTTCAATTTTATGAAATTCATTATCTGAGACACATTTATCCTCAAGAATATTATCATTTTGTGGATCAGGTAACGGCAAAATCTCACTATTGTCTTCATGTCTATCAACGGTGTTGACCCTGTTCACATTTAAATCTGCCTTGAGTTGATCTACCGTAGCTGCACCTAGTGCTTGGGAGTTACCTTTTTGTTTTTCTGACACATACTGGAACTCATCACCTTTGTCAGTTTCCATGTTATCCTCAAACTTACCCGCAGTCTCAATTTCTTTTTCATCTTCAGATGCTACATCCAATAATTTCACTCGTTCTTTCCATTCTTTCAACACGTCACCCATACTACGAAGAGGATTTGCATCCATTCTTTCAAAAGTTTGATTTTCATTTGCACATGAACTCAACTTTTGTTCTGAACTTTTACCATAACCTGTTTCATTTGAAACGTCTGATATGAGAGACTGAGAAGCAGCTTCACCAAATATGCTAGGTGATGTACCCTGCTGCTCATTCTGATCATTGCCAAGATTGTCATCATTTTGCAAGTCAGAAATAAAACCATCAACGCCTTTACTCCCTGACATATTCTGGTTGTCTGCCTCAGAAATTGTACAATTTGGATGATCAGACTTAGCAGTGAGGGCATTCATGTCTGAAGATTCTTGAGGCATTACAGACTGCTTAGCTTCTTCAGTTGATTCTATTTCCATCTCTTGTTTCTGTGTCTCCTTATCCTGCGCTAGTTCTTCTTCTAAAGGACCCGAGGGCTCAACAGAATCCATTTCAATATCATTTGTTTCATGATCCTTGTCCGTCCCTTCGTCTGTCTCATTGTTCTCTTCATCTTGATCGGTACATTGTTTCACTTCAACATCCATTTGAGATTCTGATGGCTCCTCTACATCCATATCTTCAGGCAACTGAAATTCTTGATCTGCCTCTGGCTGTGTTCCTGTTGGATCAGTGTAGGCATTTTCTTTATCCATTATCGGCTCCAGATTATCAGTTTCATTGTTGACTTCCGGTTCTTGCTCCTCTAAGCTTGAAACATTTTGAGATGATGATTTCTCATCATTTTTCTCTTGTGTGTCCGTATCATCACACTCAGTATCATGTTTTGCTCTAAGTTCCATCGAATCTTGATTAGAATCTTGAACAGAAGCCCCAGACTCATATTTCTCAGTTGTGTTCTCTGTCATTTGATCCTCATTTTTGTTCCACAACTGTTCATCAACAATTTCCTCATTGTTGCTAGTTTTTCCCATTTCTGAATCAAGATTCATTTCGTCATCACCATCTATACTTTCATCACTGGAATCCTCACTGAGACTGACAATATCATTAGTGAAAAAGTCTTGTTCCATTTCTATTCCTTTATCAGGTTGCCTTGAAAGTGTTTGAGAAGGTGAAGCTTCTTCATTAGCCTACAAGAAAAGTTAACTCTGTTGCTATAATATTTTAAAATTAATGCAAAAATAATTAATCTAGAGAGTAGATACACATGCAAGACTATCAAAGTCAGAAAAAGGCACCTGATCTGAGTTCCCAAGAAGTTGGTCTTCATCTTCAATTTGATCGCTAACATCCTTCACACCCTCCCCTTTGCCCATGCCAGTTCCACTAGAATCTTCAATTTTGCTATTGTTATCCTCTGCAGCCCCATCTTCAACTGTCATAAACCCATCTGTGTAGAGTAGAGCAAAGATGTTTGCTAGAAAATGGTGCATGACAGCCACCTGTAAAAAAGACAGACAAGATGAAGAATCACAAAACCAAGGTGATCATGTAGCACATAATGAACCCATATTACACGAAAACACATCATTGGACATGATGTTTGACTTACTGTCTTATGAACGTCAATATAATCAATCAAAACAGATTTTCCAGCTTCTAAGATCATATCCACAAAAATAACAAGAACTCTAAGCATGCTTTCTACAGAAAGAAACATCCCAACCATCTCCTCCTTGTCTGATGTATTGGTGTTGAAAAGGTCAACCTGATAAAAGTAGACAGAATCAATTAAGTAATTTTATAACTGCATGCCATATGAGAAATGAATCACTTTAAACAAGGAACTTAACAAATATTCCTATTAAAGAGGTATCGTACAGCAACGGATGCTGTCTTCGACAAAGAATTATGAAGATTTTCCAGTACAAAACTGGTCATGTGTCTCTCAAAGCTAGATTCACATTCTTGCAGCAGCAATCCAGCTTCAGCTTGGTTCTTGAGTCCACGAAGGTTTTGAACTGTAATTTGTATAGCTGAAATTGAAGTGTTGTAGCAGTCCACAAATAATTTACTCAATTCTTTAGCTTTGTTTAATGACACATCTGTATGGGTTTCTGATCCGAATTTCTGGGACATTTCAGCTCCCTGAAATCAAACAATGCCACCAAAAAAAGGAAAACAAAGGTTACATTTTGACAGAGAGAATAGTTTTACTAAGTGACATAAAAATCAATCAAAAAACGAAGATTAGGTTCAACAGTTTCAAATATCTCAAGCCCACTAAAATGGTTTACCTCTAAATTAAATTAAAATGAACTAAGAACAGAGAAAAACAGCATAGCTTGGAAAGATGAACCTATAAAACAAGGCCAACATTTATCTGTTCATAATTACTTTTTCTAGAAGGTTTGCGATGTAAATGAGACAAGGCATTTGACATTTGTTTTGAGAGCAAGCTTCAAAAATATATGATATTTCTGATTGCATTTCCTTTGTAATCGAAAATATGTGATACACCAAATCTTCCATTTGTCTAGATATAAGTACTGGATACAACTGATTGCGTTGCTCATCAGTAGCCATGTGCGATTGAAGGTGCCACTCATCCAGCAAAACCTGTAAAAATTTTGGTTTTATAATGTTAGCAACAGATCGAAAATACATGTATCTGAAAGTTTAATCATGATCCTGACCTTAGAACTCTCCAGAAGCGGCATAAACTTCTCAACATATTTTTTGACACGTTCAACCTCATTGAATGAAGAGCATCCATGCATGCTTTCCAAAATTTTTAATAGCAATGAAGTGTCCGCGAATGCATTGAAAAGAGAGTCAACGTAGTGCTGAAAACCGAAACGAGAGAGACTAATATGGTCAACATGCAGAGACTAAGTCACCATTGATAAAAACGAAATTTTAGTCTGAAAAAGTAAACAACCACTAGAAAATTACCTTAAGTTCTTTAATCCATTTGGAAATGTAATGTTGATGGTGTGAAAGCAATGGCTTCTTTGTTGCACAAACAGTCACTGCATAAGCTAATTCTTGAGCAAGAAATTTCGACTAAAATACAAATATTTAGAACAACATTCAAAAAGCAGAAATAGCAAAAGTAACACAAGAATAAATATAAACATAAAATACCTGAATCCTTCAATGAAAACACAACTTCCGAAAGTTTCTCTAGCCTTGAAAGGAAATTATAAGCAGTGCATCGTTGCTTCTGTTGTAAATAGAAGAGATGCTTCAAAAATGACATGGAATTTTCAACCTACATTCAAAGCAAGAGAAATTAATATTCATATGTAATTATTTGATTCAGTAAAAAATTAATGATTAAATAACGATTTGAAGGACATCCATGAATTCCTTGGGAAATGAAGACAAACAAGAAAAAACTATTAAGCATTCCTATTACACATGCAACATATTTTATTTAAGAAATTAGCAACTTTAAGATAACCATTACATCTTTCAATTTCAAATCTTTGTTGAAATGATGGGAGATTTCTTGTACTCGTTGCATCAATGCCATATTCTTAAAGTAGTATTCATTTGCCAGTTTCCAGCAAGCAACATTTCCCTGGTATCTAGGTTCACACTTGGAGCAAGAAAAAGCTTCAGTAGAACTTATTTCATTTGTTCCATGTAGTTCATCCAGATCAATGTGAGAAACCTTAAAAGCAGGCTCCAGAAACCAGCTGCTTGGATCACGATATTCCTGCAAAGCACATATATATATTCACCGTGAGAAGAAGTTAACCAATTAAGAAACATTTTTTCATTTTTACTTCAATTATTATCTCTATCTAAAACTTTTTGCATCAGATAAGCAGAACCTTCGGTACGGCTGATTTGCGATGCGATAAACCAATAGATTTCAACTCTTGCAGGATATCATGAAATATCTTTTCTTTGACAAAGCGTTTGACATCATCCTTTCGGAGATCATGGGCACGATAAGCCATATTTGTCAAAGAGTTCTGTAACAACTTACAACCTTCTTGACGCAAGTCCAAGGCTTCTTTTGCGAATATGGACTCAAATATGTATCTTTGCAGCTTATCAGAAATTACAAGAATGTCATGGTTGCATGCTTCCTTGAAATCTAAAACAAATGATTAAGCAAATAAGATTTTTGCTTTCCAGATAAATGCATATTAATCAAACTGTGGCAATTAAAACCTGAATCAATTTGTGAAGCTATATCTTCCATCATTCTCAGTTGATTGAAGGAATATGGATGAAAATCTTTTTGCGCATCCCTGCATCAAGGTATTGAAACTTTTTGTCAGACGCAAGAGAAAGATTATAAAAAACATCACGCAAACATTATTTTTCAACAAGAAAGTTACCTGTTAGTTACATGTACTTCCTCGTACTTTTTCAGCCTTTCTTCAAAATTGCCAGCAGTCATGCTCCCTACTTGTTTATTAAGTAGTTCTATAACAGGTTGCACCAAAATATCCTGCAGAACCATGAAAACAGAGGTAATTAGAAGACACAAGATTTAATCTTCGTCCTTAATCAAATGGCAGCAGTTTCCAATTTGTTTTAAAGAATCACAGGGATTTAAATAAATGAGCATAAGATGAAAACTTATAAGACTTCTGAAGAAGCTTATGTCCCAATCACATAACATGAATAACTTCAAAATGATTCAACTTACATTATATTTTCGAATAAACTTCTGAAGCTTTTGATGTGTGTTCTTTGATCCTTCAATGCTGTAGTAGTCATTTTTATCCCATTTGCAAAGCTCAGAATAATCATTCAATTCTTTTTCTATAACCTTTCTTGCAGATTTGATGGATTCAATGACACTGTTAAAAAATGGCAACCATAAAATCATTGTAAATCCTATCTGAGATTCAAAATACTGTTCATTTATGCATGTTCTTCAAAAAATAACGCAGTATACTCACAATGGCAGAAACTGGGCATAGTAGCCAAAAACATTGAATGTGATTCTTGAAAGCTTTAACAGGAGATCCCTGTACATGCAAGCATTTCCCACCAACAAAAAAAAAACGGTCAGAATTTGAAACTGAAGCTGAAGCTGCAGATTTTATTGTCTGTAGAACCAAGGATCTGTTAGACAGTCAATAAACTCATGTCATGAAAAACAAAAATTAACTTAACAAAGTGGCTAACCACTACTGGATGCAACAAAAATAAATCACCCAAATTTTTGGTAGAAATTATATTTTTGCCTTAAATATTCAGTCATATCACAACTAAGAAAAACACATTGCTCATCCTCAAAGGCTTCAGGCCTACATATCCTACACATAGGCTCTTCCCTTGGCAGCTGAATCTATTTTTCAATTTCCATCTTTTGCTGATAAAACTATGAGCTCTAATCAAGATATGACTTGTAAGATACTGGACAGCTGAATCTAAAGAATTACATTGAATATGCTCCAAGTAGAATTTTTCATTCTTTCTACATTTGACCATAACTTTGCAAATACCTGTTGTTTAACCAACTTCTGGATGTGCTTAAGACTACTTTGCATCTCCTCCTCTGAGATACTCCAAGCCTTGAGCCATTGTATTCCCTGATAATACTAGCTTTGTTCTCTTGTACTCGAAAGGACTACTTTAGAAAACTTGGTTTGCTCTGCTTTTGCAAGGCTTTGAGTATAAGCAATAAATTGGCAGAGAGTTTCAGCTTCCAAGAAAGCAGATCACACTCCAAAAACTACATGGGATATGGTGTTTGAACCCTAACCTTCAATTCATCTAATTAAAAAAATTCTTACACCTTTTCAACAGCTTGCCAGTTTTATGCACTGAGACCTGGCCCCCAATTTATACACCCATACAACACAGCAGGATAAAGAATAGTCTGAAACATTTATTTTTTTGACTCTCCAAGCCCATATTCCTAATGCCTTGAAGTTATTTTTAAGTGCATAGAGAGCTTTAATTCTTCTTGCTATTCGATCCTTGACACATTTATCCCATCTGTATTTGTTTACCCAGTGAAGAGCCAATTATCTAAAGGAGTTCACAATTTCAACATTAGCAGATCCAAAACTAAAGCAGTAATTTACATTTATAGTACCTCGTATCATCATTTTAGTTTTCTCCACATTGGCACTTTTTAAGAAACAAGAACATAATATCTCTAATTTTACAGTATCCATAATAAGCTTTCCCAGATTAATATCTCCATGCATTTATAGTATCAAACATGAGCAAATTTACAATCAAGGCACATCTAAGAATTCCTAGTGGCTTTTCAATAAATTAACCAAACAGTGCACTCTCACATATCATACAACTCAATCCCTAACCTTGACCTACAAGGCTACAACTTCCAATCACACCGGGGACTAATCACCCCATTTTTTTGATGCATCAACCCAAGTTGAGTAAAGACAGTCTTCTTATCTTTATCACTCATGACTCGTAACCGTTCATTCCCAAAAATTTCTGGAGAAATATTCATGAGACAAGCTGTTAACTGGTCAAAGAACAAGAGCAGCGAAACATGTATTTGGCAGGAGATGTGAAATCGGCAGGCTCAGATGTAAGCATGAAAATATAGAAAAATCATTTTGATATTGAGCCAAATCACTTGCATTCTCATCAATCACATCCTGGTATGATCCTGGTTGCAGGGCATCAATGTTGGCTGTCAAACCAGAACGGGTTTGCAAGCATCCATTCCCTTTCTAATTCATCTGTAATCTTCTAATATGACATCATTAATGGCCTTATCAATGTCACTAGTTTTATCATTATTTTCCGTTTATATCCTAGCTAGCTCTTTCTTTCTTTGATAACCTTTTTTGTGGAGTATATTTTCAGAGTTTTTAGCTGACGTGTAAGACTTCATAAAATATTTAAAAACCAGCAGCAGCAGGCAGTATGATGATGTAACATTACATAGATTCCAATGTTGTCCATAAGATGATCCATGATAACTAAGCTCCACTTATCATCCTTTTTTACTATATATTTACATGTGGCTTTGATTTTTCACGTGCTTTGATTTTATCATCCTAATTTCATTCAGAAAGCCACATTCTCCTTGCAACATTCTTCTCTTCCAAAACTCATAAATCGCAGATTAAGGCAATTTCACTCCAAACGTTATATCAGAACATCATGTAAAGCCAATACATGTGCAAAGTTCTAATATGTTAAGATCATATTGAACATAGGAAGAAAAGCACTGAAATAGTACTAACCTTGGCAAATTCAATGTGTACATTTCCAGGTAAATTTGAGTAGAAAGTTGACCATGAAACACAAGAAGAAGTTCTAAACGCCTTTTAAACTCTCCAATAGTAGCTGTTTGCATAAAGTCTTCAAGACTGGAAATTTAGAAGTAGACAAAATGAAAAAATGGCCCCAACAAAAAAGAACATGTTATCATATTGGGTAAAAATTGCAGAATAATACAGGTGAAGATTTGAATTCAGCATTGTGTATATTCATGCTGAGTACTTGGTTGTAATCTGACTTCCTACAGTCAGAGAGAATCGGTACAGATAAGCATACCTATTAATTGTTGATTTTATTTCTTCCTCATTGTTATCAGGAATTTTCCGAAACAACACAGAATGTAATGCAAACCATAACTGAAAAACCAGTACAATAGGCATCCATTAGTACGAAGTTGAACAACCAGTATCAATATGTGTCTCAGAATTTCCAACATACCCTGTCTGCATTAAGCTCGTGTTGTTGTTCAATGGAATCAAGCAACGTAGGCCAGCATTCAAACTCTATCTTTCTCCACCGTTTCAGTAAAGAGTATAGTGCAGATAACTCATCTGAAGAAAGAAGATCAAATATTTAAGATGCTAGATGTTCAGGCATTGATTTCCAGTAAATGCTGCAGTCAAGGTATTCCTCTCTTTAACGTTAGCATAGCAAAGACTACCTGACAGAGAGAACTTTTCTGAAGCATTTTCATTCCATGAAACTGATCTACAGATTAGATATTGAACACCAATCACAGCCTGCAAGACAAGAGCTACTTTGTCATATTGAAATCCAGCAGAAGAATTAAACACAAAACGACAAACAATATTTCAAACATAACGTTATTTCATATGTACCTTCATGAATGGAGCATCTAGAGGGATGTCCAACACTGTTGCAATAATTTTTAAAATCTCTTGCAGCAGAGCATTATCTTCCCATAGTGAGAGGAGATGTTTCACCTTATCTTCTACTCGCTTGAGAGGTCCAACCATTAATGCCATTTCAGATGTATTTGGATCCTTCGATTAATGAACATAGATTTTAGCTATATGCAGACGTGTGGGGAGGTATTCTAGAAATGCTGAATGAACATAAACCTAACCTTATAAATGTTAAAGTTAGAGCAAGCAGGTTCAGAAAGTTTTTTATGCTCCACACACACACGCAATAAATGGCCGGACATAATTTTCTCATCCGCTATTGAAGGCAATATATGCCTAGTTTCTGTAACTTTTAATCCCACACAATCAATCTCATGGGCTATAATAGCTTTTCGAAATTAGGAACGTTAAATCTTAAAACAAATGCATAATAAAATGAGAAACCGCAAGAAGTATACATAACCTTGAATAAACTTCATGCCAATATCATATCCAAGAGAAAATGCATTAAGTCTATCATCATCAGATACTTGTACGCCTCCACTCTGCACAAAATTAAGGTTACCAAAGATTATATTATAAAAGTTAAATTCGCAGTATCAAAGTGTAGTGTTACTAAAAAAAATAGTGTTCTATCACAGCTTAAGTTTGAATAACTTCCTTCTTAGATGTTCAGCTACAGGGAATGGCAGGAAAATAAAAGAACCACATTCTAATGGATGGAGAGGAAATATTTGACAGAAATAAACAGGAAAAGGGATACAGTCACTCACATATCGCAAAAAATCGGTGTTCCTGAACAGACGACTTTGCATTTTAACAATATTATGCAATATAATTTTCTCAACAGATCCCCAAACGCTTTCGATGTTTATGTCTCCTGCTAACATGACACTAGCCTGCATAGCGCACAAGATTATTTACAATAAATCTTATAGTGTTGCGACTTTGGAACATTTAAAAGCAACAATATTAAGTCTGAAAGATATCACAATATAGATAGTCTGATCTATACCTCATTCTTTTCGCTTTGTTCTTCAAGTGCATCTCCATGCCAGTTCAATTCCCAGATGTCGTTAATCAGAAGCTTTCTGAAAGTGGAATCATTGATTTCAAGCTCATCCTCGATTTCAAAATTACGAGCCTTAAATTTAAAACTTTGAGCTTCAAGAACGGCCTTTCCTTTCACTTGCTCTTTCATTTCCATCCATAGGGTTGATAATAGAGAAAATACCTTATCTAAAATCTGGGAAAAAAAAACAACAGATAAACATCAACCGATTCTATTATATCTGATGTATTGTTGTACTTGTCAAAGTTTTTGTATGGTGAAATGGAAGATATTTCAAAAAAATTAAAACGAACACCCACAGTTCTATTGCAGCTAGTGCAATGAAGAAATGAACACTTACTTGCATTGATGAATTATCAAGACTTCGTGATTCTAATATCTTGTTTCCAGTAGAAACAAAACAAAAGCAAAGAATCTCCATCTTCAGTTGGTAAAGAATAACCTATATTTGCAGATAAAAATTAAAATACAGGAAAAATCAATATTATCATAAAGAACTCCAAGTAGAACATCAAAATACCTCTTTCCTAGAGTCTTCAGATGTCAACATCGCAAACAGACAGCTTATTAATTTTTCATTTAGCAGAGATTCCTCCATGAAATATTTACCAACATTGCAATCTCTTTCACTTCCGGTAGGAAAGGCCATAAGTGAGCAAACAAGAGTCTGCAGCAGGTTAAAATACATTTCATTAAAAAAAGCGTAGGAAGGAGTTACTCAAAAAACACAATTTTAAGTAAAGACCCACCATAATTTCTTTCCCATCACTGGCCCCCGTTATGACGGAGACATGGTCTTGTAAATAAGCCTGGGTTGCTATAGACAAACCAAACTTGAGCTCATAAATAGCAAGCTGTATAGGCTGTGCGACGTCTCTAAATGAGGCATACTCCTCTGAAAGCCGATTTATAAAGGAGCTAGCAATTTCCTGATATTGAAAATTATTATTAAAAATAAAATAAGATGCTATTATGAAGACTAGCAATGCACTACGTTACACAATACCTGCCAATTTTGCACTTCTGAAATACAGAAATGTGTGTCAGGCACAGTAACTTGAAGCTGATTAACAAAGTTTAACAGCTTTAAGCAGCCATCAACAGACTGCACAAAATCAGCACATTCTGATTGAAAAGCCCTAAATTTTGAAGGTTCTGGGCGGTAAACAACCTGCTTAAGAAAAATGAAAATCTTAGAAACAATTTTTTCCCTTTCTTGGGATTTTTCCCCTTTTCAATCTAAGACACGGATACAGTAAAGAAAGAATTAAACAGAATGTTTTTTTTAACAAATTAATAACTACAATAAGCAATGTCTTCACAGACCTTGCGACCCTGGTATGCAACTTCATCTTTCAAAGTTTTTGGATCATAAAGCATATCTTCAGCGTTGCTCTGACATGAATGTCCTAGAGTTACTTTTTCAGATTCTTGCCATACCTGTCACGTTTTAAGAAGAAAAGATATGTTATATTGTACATGTTAAGACTTCAAATTCACAGCAGAAATGACTAATAATTTGCATGAAACTGAACAAAAAGAAATGATGAAAGCATAATATATGATTGATTATAACAACAATAATGCAAAGATGTGCACAAGTTTACTCCCTCTATGTTTAATCAGTATAGATATTTCCCATAACTGATCACTTGTAGGAAAAATAAAATTTGTCTGATTGGCTCCATGCTGGGTACAATATGATAGTCGGCATTAACAAGAGATGAAACTAAATAGTCCAGAGGATGTCATCTATGAAAATGTTCTAAGTTCACCTGAATAATTAATCATTTTAAATTGTAAGCTCATTCAAAGTGACAACTAAAACGTCTTCCAGATACACACCTGGGAAAGGCAAAAACTTCAAATACAGGTGGTGACTGTTGAAGGCAAAAAATTGACACATAACAAGAATTATTGACAGGGCCAAGAAGGTGTAAAAGACGGCATTAAGCTAGAGAACTAGTTTTGTAATGTATACATGTGATAAAGCTAAAGAACTTGCTTACCTTAGTAAGGGAAAAATGATGTTCCCAATATCTGTATCTGTATATACAGGTTCAAACAGGAAAACGTTTTGTACCTTTCTTAGTTTGGTAACAAATATAAATAAAGAGCCCACTATACAGATCTTATAAACAAAATCAACATGAAACTCTTTCTCCTGATGACAAGCTTGGAGGAACACTAACAAATTCTCAGAAGAACTGTATTTTATCTGACTTCAGAGTAATATTTTGTTGCAATGGTTGATCCAAAGTCACTAATTAATTAAAGACGTGCATTGATTACTGTTTACACTTTGCTAATGATTCAGTTATTATGTAAACTAGTTTTGTTACTCACAATGCAATTAATATATCCATTAAGGTGATAAAACATGTTGAATACCTAAAACATACCTTCATTTGAAGTTCAACTTGTTGCAACTTATCTAATAATTGTGAATGCTTTAATGAATGCTTCATCACCGGGTCAATGCTATAAGAATCAACCAATAAATTGAGGCGTATTCCACCAAGCAACAGCCAACAGTGTGCCATATTATACAGAAGACCTGTGCATTCACATTAGGAAAGATATTTAAATACCTATGCTATTATAATATATATTATTAAGTCAAAATTAAAATAAAAGTTTACCAGGTTCATCACTGCTTCTGTATTTACTAGATTGAAGAGCTTCAAAAAAGGGATGAACAAAGGAACCAATGGCATTCCTAAATATTTCATGATCAGATTGCTTCAGAAGCAATACCAGCTGGTCTAGTAAAAGAGTACCATCACTACAAGTCTGCAAAAGAATCCTTATTTATTTCCCGGTTAATCTTTGATTATATTCTTCAAGAGAATTCTAACCTAAACTATTCATATAATCATTGAACACGGCAAAAACCTAATTTTAGATTTAAAAATATGCCTATAACTTTGTCATATCTGTCAGACAAAATTCAAAAATGAAACAAATCACTGACCATGGATGTGCTCTGACACATTGAATTGAGAAATTGTTTGACAGAATCAACATCTTTCTCTTCTAATGATTTGCAGTGTATTAGAATTATCTGAAAAAGTGGATCAATTAGAAAAATGGACAGGAAAGTACTTCAATATTGTTGACAAGAAAAAGAAGAATCAAACTCACCTGTTTAAATAAAGCAGTAACAGAAGAGGAGATAGACTGGTAGATATCACTATTGAAAATATAATGTTTTAATAAGTGGGCCGAAGCAACCTTAAGCTGATGAAGTTTGCTTTGGTGATCCTTCACAGGTGGGAGGGGTTCGTTCCTGCAATTTTATAGTAAAATAATTAGATAATGTGTGCCCACGTTTTTAGGAAAGGATAATAGCCAATAATATGTGTGTCAAAATTTAAGAATATCAGAAGGGTACAACTAATTTGTAAATTCAACAATATGATAGAATCAAAAAATCATCATCATCATCCTAGCCTTGTTCCAACAAAGTGGGATCGGCTAATGATAGAATCAACAAATAGTGAACAATATTCAATTGCTGGCATTGAGCGCTGATTAAGTTGTAATAACTCCCATGAATGCATAACATGAATATGAACATGAACTGAAGAGACCTAATCACCAAAAGCTATGCAAAATCTAAGAAAAATAGAGAGAATTGCATTGAGCATAGAGCTAAACCGCAGACATATACCATTTATTTATTTAACTCTACGTTTCAATTAGATTCCTAGATAAATGGCACATCATCAGCAAGTACTATAATTCAAAACTATCCCCTTATAATGTCCAACCACAAACAATTGTGATAGCATTCACACCTGTGGCAGGTTGAAACCAAGAAAAAAAGGAGGCTCCGAAAGTACTTATCCCACATTTATCTGATACTTGGAATGATGTGCATGTAAAGACTTTGAACTCTCTACGAATCTCCCCAAACCAGAACCTGACACAAGTTGACTACCCACAATGGACTTTTCATGTAGGTAATATTAAACCAGTTACACTGGTTTTAACAACCGTGCGAACAGACTATATTAGATAGCTCAATTTTTTTAAAAAAGAAAAAAAATCACTTTCGCATTTTTATCCCGTTTTTGTGTGTTTTGTATCTACCTGGGGAAGGACCTTATCCCCCATTTACCACTGGTGCATGATTCCTCTCATTTTTGCCTTGCATGTATACTCTGTATCATTATAATACATAATCTTGACATTCTCCCAGGGGAAAAAAAACACAATAATGTCATTTCCTTTGAAGAATTAATAATTTTAGAGCATGCAGGAACAATTGATCAGTGCTATTTCACAACTTTCATGGCAACTGATTATGAATCTAGTGAAATAAAAGCTATGTATGGGACAAGATAATTTTGATTTATTCCAATGTTTATATGCACTGCTTCCCAGTAACTGCACTGTTAGCAGCCCTCATAAAGCACATTAATAATTCTTCTAAGATAGTACTTTGTATTGATCTACTGTCTTTCTAGGATGAAAGAAACTCTCCAAAAAATGTTGATACCTTAAGAAACATAAAACTTTGATATTTTCAAAAGCTACAAACCATAAATCCATAAACACAAACAAGAATTAAACAGAAACAAAAGAAAATGATAAAACAAAAATCCAGCAAACAAAAAAAATAATCATCTTGTTTGCTACCATGGTAAGTTGAAACATAGTTTAGCATGAAATGTTTCTTACAGAATCTGAATTGCTGTTATTGTCTGAATGGCTGTAAACAACAGGAATGGAGATTCAGGTGCAACATTACCCATAAACTCATTCTGCAAGCAGATTTTAAGACACATCATAAGATTTCTCCAAAATTATTAACGCTAATTCTTGAATAACATAAAGTCTACTAAATAGTAGTGATAATAGGAAGTGAAGCAACCTTTCCATAGTTTGCTTGAAATTTCCATAGAGCAGAATGCCACTCATACCACATATCATGAATACAACTGCTATATTTGATATCATCTGATCAATGAGATGTGAAGAATGATGTATTAGATAATGAAAATTTAAGAGACTGATAGTTGATACTGAACAACAAATTAACCATTCTACTTACTTATGCCATTCGAACTATCTGCATCAATAACCCATAGAAGCTTTTGATGTGGCATGAAATCCAAAGGTGACCTTGATGTGGATTTGAGGCCAAAAGAAATTGATCTCTTCAAAAATTGTGATAAGCTTGCCTGATAAATTTTATAGAAATCAGAGGAATTTCAATCTTAAATAAAACAAAAACTGCAACAGTGCTTTTCCTAACAATGAAATTTCATGATTGATAATATTCTGATGTAATTAATGAAATTTCCATTTTACATATATCAAATCAAAATTGCACATTAAATCAATAATCTTAAAAACCACCTGACAATGACTTTTCATGTAGGGCAAAAGCTTCTCTGAGAATGATCTAAGCATTATTAAGTCCATACACAAGCCCTTGTGCTCTAGTAGAATAAGAATTTTAACCCACAAGCTTTGAGTTGTTGAGAAACAGAAACTCTCTAGCAAAAACATATCCTCCAAGCTTTTTGCAGATAAAATGCATGTAGAGTTTAATCGTCCATGTACTTGATGTGTTTGAAATTCGGGTGGCTTTCCAACGCAACTATTTGCAAGTAACGACTTCTCAGCTTCATACCTCTCCAAAAGCATCTGAGCATCATCATTGAGACCAAGTTAACTGCTAATATTAATAAAAGGAACTTACAGAGTAGATCATTTATAGATAAAAGTGACTTATGTACCTTCAAAATATCATCACACTCAAAAATAGCTTTATCTGCTTGAGTTCCTGTAGTCTCAACATCCATGCTTAATGCAATTGAAGTCCCTATGATTGACAATATTCATGTAATCAACCACGTTTATTAATAGCAATTCATGAACATACAAATTAAATCCCTTCAAAATTTTCAAACAAACCGCAATGCCAGAACAAAACTCATGCTAGACTTTAAATCACAGAAGCCTGTATCTACGATTGCATATTTAATGCATGAAATCACAAAATTTCTCCGCATAACCCTTCCCCAACATATCTATAATTCTACAAGCACCCATTCCTTAATAGGCATGATAAGGAAATAACTTTTCTTGCTGCAACCATATTAAGAATCATAACAAACCTTGCATCACAATATGACGAAAATGAAAGTTTGTGCAAACAGCCCTCTCCACTTCTGCATCTTTTCCTGAGTACAAAACACAGGAACAGTTGGAATGCCGAAAAATAATAAAGGTTTCTTCTCCGAACACCACAAATCTAAAAACAAAAAACAAACCTGCATAACATAGAATATGTTGAAATGAAGCATCAGGCCACATTTTCATGCACATCTGCAAAATCTGTTGTCGCTTATAAAATAGCTCTGAAGTAGAAGGTAGCAAAGGATGTCCTGCATACTTCCACAGCCAGGGCTTTGCAGAAACTGCATGAGAGGAAATTGCTTCATCCAAATTTCTACTTGCATGGATGAAAGACTGAAATACCTATTAACCAAATATTCCAAAATAGGTTTTTCAGAAAAAGATTAGGTATTTAAGCAAAAAATTTGGTAATCAACTGCCAATTTCACCCATACCTCGGTTAGAATTTTGTTCGCTTCACCATACATCACCAACCGAGATACACTTTTTTTAAGTCTGTGCCAACATATGATAACTGTATCAAGATTTTCAGACTGTTTCTTAACTGCTTTCCATAATTCTTGGTGGCACTCCTGTAATGATTTAAAAAGGCTACTGAAACTTCTGTCATCAATTAAATTGATGCTCATTAACAGAAGTTTATTTTCAAGCTCTCTCAAAACCTTAAGTATGGAATATGTCCATTTTGTACATTCAGACGTTAATGCAGAGCACCCACTTGAGACTGGCTTTCCCAAAGAAATGTCATCCTCAATCATCCATTGTCTTATGCTTTGTCTGAGCAACAGAAAGCTGCTTATTAACTGTTTAAATTTATTCCTTTCATGTATGTTTGCATTATGACAATCTAGTTGAAGTAAGTTCATTGAAAAGCATGGTAACGACTGAAGATTACTTTTGTTTCTCAATAGAGAGAATAGACATTTTTGAACTGGATGGTCCATTGCTTTTTTCATAATGGTTAAGAATTTGTCTAAGATATGACAAAACGGAGATAGCTTCCGAGCATGCCATTCAAGCCATTGCAAACGAAGACTAATATCATCAAGAGTTGCTTGCTGTATTATCCATTCCCCAGCATAATACACCATGTTCTCAACAACAAAATGATCGAATGGTGGAAGATCAACATTTTTTGGATCATATAGTGTTTGGGAACCAGGAAACAGCAGGTAACTTAAAATATACGAAGGAATAAAAGAAGCAACTTGCATATTAGATTTAAGATCATGAGCAAACATTTTTCCTTTCCCATGAGCATGCATCAAAGTTTTCCATTCTACTCCAAGTTTAAAAGATGCATACTGTGATCCAATGTGCTTTAGATACATACAATCACGTTCTACAACTGCTTCTTTGGAAAACAAGATGAATTTGCTTAGCAGAAGTGGTGTTGGCCATCCTCCTGGCATGGTTAAACAATTTACAAGCCAATTACTTGAGTCGACAATAACAACCTTTGATAGGTACTGATTTGCAACATGAAAAGCTACAGCTCTTGCTTGATGTCTATCGACTAGATGACAGTATGTCTGTACCCAACTCCAACACAATGACCATGATGATTCTGCCCCTCTTCTGAGCAGTTCAAGAAAAAGTTGAGCCCAATGGCATAGTTCTCTAAGAGACAGAAATACTCCAAATACAGAAAATTTTTCCATCAAGACTGAGTGAGTTTTTGTCATGGCATCAATTATATTAGAGATAGGGATGCCATTTAAGATCAAAATTCGTTTTAGATCCTCAATTACATTACTATCTGTTTGCTGCTCAACTTCCCTGGGAACTATCGACCACTGTGGATGCATCAGAAAAACTTCAATTCCACGATTACGCATTGCTCTTGATACTTCACCGTGAGCAGGATTCAGTGTAAGGAATATCCGAAACTTGGAATGAGCAGACACCACAAATGGTTGTCCATTAACTAGTCCACGTTCATTAACTGTAATCATCCTTCCTGGTTCCAGTAGTGAATTAAGTCTGTCAAGCACCTGTGTAACATTCAATACATGATAATAACTGGTTACTACAAATATAAATAAATATATATATTAATAGAAATAAAGAAAAGTCTCTATCGTAGATTACATACTGTTGGATTGCAAAGATTTGCATTTTCAAGAACGACCCATTCGCCCCTTTCTAATGCCTTGACCAGGCCACCATTAAACCAGGTAAATTGCCCAGAACTTCCATTCTGTCTGAAGTTCTCCTTCAGGTTGAGTAGGATTCTTGAAATTTTGTCAGCGTCTGTATCGGAAAAGGATACAGATATTGCATTTGAGCTAATAACACGTTTCAATTGGTGACTGATATTCATTAATCGTTCAAAAGGTTGACATAGCCAGTCATTTTCTATGTTTCTGCCAGAAGTACTTAGATAGGGAAGTGCATCGGAGCTTTGCATTTTTAGAGATTTTTGAAATTCTGCCCAGCTCGCTAACAGATCCTTTACAATACTCAAGATCTGAGATTTTAACAATGCAGTACAGACTTGTAAAAGATAATCATGAAGATATGTCATAACCTCATGAAAATAACGGAATGCATCAAACTGCTCGAAGCATCCAAGTAGTTCTGATGTGTCAGTGCTATCTGATAAATTATACTCGTACAACTTGTTCCCTGTAACCTCTGCAAGCATTCTGATCAATGAAGTTTTACCAGATGAAGGGGGGCCTACCAAAATGCACATCCAGCCTTGTTGAACACAGTGCATAATAGTCTGCATAGAGTTAAAGAATCCAGGAAGAAGTTGAAGAAGCCTTCTACATTTATTAGCATGGACAACCTTACTCCGGGGAAGAGTCACCTCTCCAACAGTAAAATAGTGTGGTGCAATTTTAACTTTCGGGTAAGTGCTGATATTTGCTTTGATGCCAAAAACATCCTCGTACAATTTTAACACTTCATACCGATCCTGGGCAGTGCGCATCCTTTGCAAATATACAGCATCTAAAAAACATTGTTCGCGAGAAGGTCCTTTAGAATCTGTAATCAAAATTCAAGAAATATAAAACAAAAATTCAGAATAATTCCTTAAACTAAAAGGCTAGATGTGCACTGAAAAAGGAGAAATTCAAAATGCAGAAACAGAAAGTGCATCCAATAAAAATGCAAATTTAAATTTCAGAGTATGTCTAATAAAAACCTTCATATAAGCAACAGCATCGCAATATATCACGTAAGTTGAACTCCCATGGTGCCCCACTCTGCCCATACTTGCACGCAATCACCGTATCGTGATAAAGGCGGGAATTAAATTTAATCAGTTTTCCAAGAAACTCTCTTGGAATTGAAGGGTGTAAATAACTTGATATAAATAGGAAATCATCTTCACTTAACTCATCAACAAAAACCTGTGGTAAGCCATAAAATGTAACCCTCCAATATAAGAATGTAACTTAAACTATTTATTCAAGGTAATGCAAATCCCTCATACCTTCGTAAAACGATTAAGAAAAGATCTAGGTAAACCCTTTCTTCCACCTCCCTGATAAGAAGGATTTTGGCAAGCAAACACTCTAAAAGATGGTGGACATTTATATGTCTGTCCAAGCTCTGGAATATACACTTCTCCTCGATGATCCAGTATTGCATTCAGGCCCTATTGCAATACAAAGGAAAACGTTTCACTAAACAGGCTTAAAACTTTTGTATCAAAAGCAACTAATCAGTACAGTTCTGAAAAAGAAGATGCTATTGGAACCTCAAGAACAGATTGAGAAGCAAGATTAAGCTCATCAAGCACCACCCAGCTACCAGATTTTAATGCCTGTCAAAAATCATTCAGTACGTAAGAAAACATTCGGAATATTATAAGACAGAAAATCAAGAGAAAATATAGAAATGAACAAAATTTTCAAGAAAAGAAGAAATTTGGTTGACCTGCAATAGAATGCCATCAGACCACTGAAATCCACCACGTTGCAATCCTTCAACAGGCAAATCAGAACCTAACAGGTCCATGATATCTGTCTGAAATATTGTAAAGTATTTCATAATCAATCATTAAAAATCAGCAATGTTTCTACAACATAGAAATAACCACTTCCACAGTTCTTTGTAAAACATCATTTCTTTATTACACTTGTCCAAAATATTAAAGATATATCCCGAGTAGTGAAAAAAAATTCCAATATGGTAATAATTAAATAATGTATTTCCCTGGTAGAGAAACCCAGAGTTAGAACATTTAACTTGCTGGTATGTTTTCAAATATTTTTTGTATTTTTTAAGAGTGGTACGTTGTATCATTCACAAATGCATACCTGTTCAGATAGATTTATCCTCGCAAGATTATGACTCGATGAGTTAGCAAGTGCTGCAACTAGGCTTGTTTTCCCCACTCCCGGGCTACCCTCCAATAGTACTGGGAAAAAATTACAGCATCATTTTTAGAGACTGATTGAAAGTTAATATAGTAGATTCAAAATAATACAAACAAAAAAAAGGAGTGTGTAGCAGCGTGTACTAGGTTTGTTAAGTTGCATTGCTCGAAGAATTCGTGAAACATTCCTGCTGGTTGTTGGGGCAGAAAGTGCATATTTAGCAGACACATCAGCTTCATGGGATCCTGAAAAGAAAAGTAAAACAATTATCTGATCAAGAATCTATTAGCTACAGTAAACAAAAACGGTTGCAATGATGTATTTTTATAAATGAATGTCTAATCTTTATCAAATATTCCTCATCCAATCAATGATGGTATGCACAATCTTAATTGTAGTTGTAATTTGACAATTTTGGTGTCAAAGAGTGGCATGCTAGGCTTTATCAACTTTTGAAACCCTGAATTTCTCTCATCTTTCTTAGGTAAAAATGCATTTGGTCTTACATTTTGAATTCCTTTGTGGATTGAAATGCTTTTAATTCATTGAAAGCTGTAAAAATCCTTCTTTATTATCTGTCCAATAAGACCAGGAAAAAAAAAATAGACACCATATCACACATGCTGTGATGTATTTTCAAAATCCTTTTATTATTCAACTTGATCCTTGTACTCATTAAATAGATAATCACCATCCAAACTCCAAATTGAATGATAAGCTAGATTAATATTAAAAGGGGCTTCAATGTTTAAGAATAATACAACAGGTTGAACTATTGGCAATATCCTATAAACACATATAACAGGTTGAAATTGTTTATATCTTGAGGACCTGATCAACATACCAGAGAAATCGAGAACAATAGACTGAGCCATATCTCTAACATACACTTACAAAATACTATTTAAATTGCAGATTCACGTTCCACAAGTCATGAAAGTTGGCTTTTGATAAAAAAGGTTAAAGTGAAAAATCATCGTTCTGATGGTGTCCTAGGATTTCTCAATAGGTGGGTAAGGGGAGATACCTTCTAGAAACGTTTGTGACAGAATGAACAAAATCATAAAACAATATCTACCAATGGTAGCTGCCTCACGAGTTCTCAGGCTAACTGGTAATGAATAACTGGCACCCAAATGAAAATGAACAACTGCAAGCTAATTAGCGAGGATACTAATGTGTAAGACATAGCCAATACATTAAAACCCTGTTATCTTTACTACCAAAGGAACCATGTCTTTGTCAATTGCATAAAATCATCCTGAAGCCCAGACTACAACAGTATGTGCACCCTAAGAGGAACAAATTCTAAGAGACCCCTGTGCTGGTCGAAAATTGGGTTTAAGAAACGTAGTATTTGATGTATCATGTTTAAAACTTTATAAGAATCGTATTTTGCTCACATAAATTTCAAGTACTTCAACATTTGTTTTAGGAATGAATCAAAGTCAATTAAAAGGATCCTTAGTATATTATTCTTTCCTGTAATTTGTTACAACTGCCCTCACATTTCCCAAACAGGCATGTTTGCATACTTTCAAAACATGCTTTTAAAATAGAAATTAGGTGAAACACTTGCAAACACATTTAAAAAGAAAAGAAGCAAATTTTGTGTTAAAAACCATGTATATCGATTCTGGCAGTTAGAAAAGGCATGCAAAACCAAATACGAGATGACACATGAAGCAGCTAGCATGTAGTGTTTTCTGTCATTCACAATATTGTGTAGAGACAAGTTTGTATGATTACCGTTCATACCTTTGTAAATGTAGAATGGTTCAATTCCAAACATATAATTGGATTTACTAGTTTCAGAATCAATTTCCATTGGGTCCCCATTTGCAGTCATCGTCCCACCTTGAATATCAATAATCTGGGAAAAATTCAACCAATATTTAAATAAATTAAGCTTTAGAACCCTTTTTAAAAAGTTATTTTATTATAAAAAGTTCAATAGCATCAGCGTTACGCAAAAAAAGAAAAACATAAACAGACAAATACAAACATTTAGTTGCTGCTGTAAATAGTTCAAGCATATGCTTCTCAATCTCTCTGTACCGACATTCGATCTGCCATTGCCTGCTACATCAAGAAACAATATGAGACCTTACCAAAGAAACCAGAAAGGCGCTTAAACGCAATAAAGAAAACGCAATCCAATAGATTTGCATTTTAATAAGCATTGGGATTGCACTTTCATAAATAGACAACCTTTACTCCCTCATTATGTCCAATTGCATTCTGAATGACTGGAATTCATACTACATGTGCAACATCATACTTACGTCTTTCCTAGATTTTTGTGACTTTGTGGAGAATCAGCAATCCAAATATGTGAACCATCGTAAAGGCAAAACAAAATACCACCAAAAATACATCGTTGAACAGATGGTGAGAGTCTTTCCAATATTTTGGAACAGGAAAAGTAAAACTATGTAATATAAGCTTTAAAAGTAATAAGCCATAATGAAAGGAACTGCAGTGAGAGTAGTGAAGTGGCAAAAACATAATGATATGATCATGAATATAAGAAAGAAAATATGTTGCAATGCCAAGACGTTATAATTGCATATGCCATTCAGAGATACATGATCCTTAATTTCCAAGAAAGGATTCTTTGAAATGACATTTTGATAACACAAGAATCTAAGTTGTCCATATATTGATCAGTTAGATGGTACCATAACATGTTAAATGGAATTTCTTTGATGAAAGTTGCATAAGCTACAGAGACAATGCTATCATTAGTTGTGTAGACTTACCTTAGGACCAAATTACCGAACCTTTTAAGATTTGAATACTTTAATCCATTAAAGGATTAAACAGTGAAAGCCAACACTTCTATTATGAACTAATGCAGCATCACATCAATCAAAAGTCTATATTTCTGCTACGCTGCTGTGTCTTTCATGTTGAGGTTCCACCAAGCAAGATTCATAATGATTATAATTATAACCAGCAAGAGGCAGGGTCCTACCACCAGTCAGTGTTTCAAATATCAAGCCAATTTTTTTTATTGGCGCCTGCTTCTGGCAGAAGCTTGTCTTGCCAATTCCGTTGAGTTTCAGTCTTGCAACTGTGTTCCCCAGGCCAACTGTTTCATGCATTGACTGATCGGGCAGAAAAACAATAAAAACGTGATTTTCAGCTGCACTCTATTCGAAAAATCTGTCTTCATTTCCCTTAAATCTGTACAGAAAAGCTGCATCTCAGCCTGCCTACCTCTCCACAGTCTGTTCTCTATTGCCTGTCCCCTTGTGTTGTCTATTTGTCTTTTCTGTATTACCTCTATTTTGTTCATGGGAATGTTGCCTTTTGGATTGATTTTTAATGCCATTAGTAAGGCATAGTTAACTTGGTTAGATCCCAAGGGACTTACTGAGGCACATGCAATTAAAAAAATTGTTCAGGCTATTACATCAGGTAGACAGCCAGCTATAGAAAACCACATAAATTCCATTAACTACCTAACAGTCAGCCCACATAGATGTGATGAAGACACCATGATGATGATTCTTAAGGAATCGTTGATGTTATAATGTAATTAGAGAAAACAAACTTAGTCAAGAGAGCTATATACAAATACAGATTTTATGTTTAAAGGAGTTGCATGGTTAGACAATTTTAAAATTACCCATGGTTTAGGATACAATTGTACTGAATTTTTTCAGATCTCGGCAAAGTCACCTAACTTGTAAGATGACCAAAAGATATTCAACTATGAAATGAATGATCCTTCAACTAAATGTTGCAGATCTTGATTATCATTAGAGGGATCAACACACCTGTTGTTATACTTCTACTAATTTTATTTATTTTTTCAAAAGCTAGAAGCATTTTTTACAGCATGAATTCATGATGATTGAATTGCGAGTGAAATTTTGATAATAAAAGAGCATGCTAAATTTCATCTTGGAGACTCTGAGTTTAGTTTTACTTATTATTTTTAATGTGAAATTAAGAGCAGGACATTTCAATAGCCATGAGAATGAGCATAGCTTAAAATTATTGCACGGAGGCTGGAGGCAGCAGAATTAAACTGCAAAGAAATGAAGTTTGGCAACACAGAGGTTTACGAATAATGTGGTCATGTGGATTGTAAAAATAGATTTTACTGTAAGTAATCAAGAGGTAAAGTTCTTGAATAGAATAAAACTTCTGTAGAAGTCATAGTTTCAATGTCTCTAATGATACATAACAATTTTGCTCAAATTCTGTAGAAGCAATAGTTCCAAAATTCTGTAGAATATTTCTCATGGAGAAAGACCATGTCAATTTCACTCAAATAACATTATTGAGAATGACATTGAACAGTTTTTTATCAAAAATCCTCTAACCATGCTTTTTCATAAAAAAGAGCAAGTACTTGCTAATAACTTTTGTATTTCTACAACATTTTAATATTGCCTTAGGCCATTACATTCAGGAAACTTTCAAATTGATCGAATTTTCCAAGTTCCCTGCCCACTGGTTCCAAATATCAAATTGATTAACTTTCAGTTTTAATAACATTTTATGCTGCCAATTTTTCAGACTTGCGTACTGCTCACTAGCCATTTGTTATTTAAAAACGATTAGCCATATCAAACTATCTAAAGAAATTATTATAATTGAAAGTACTACGGATGCTTCATTGCTAAAAGATACCCATGTCGCGGCAAAGTATGCAACCTTGAAAGAAAACAAAATTCAGTGGCATGCATGTGTCGGAAAAAGGCAAGTTCAATAATGCAATGTTTATGAAGTCAGTGTTGTTCGATAAAAAGAAAAACAAAGCAAGCTTAATGCATACAATAAACCTACACACTTCATACAACAAGTTTTTAAAGAATAGTAAACTTGCCTAAACCATCAAGAAGAACCAGAAAAGATCCATGAAAGAATGCTGCTTTAGTCCCAATTTCTTGTCTGGTAGAATTAATGAATGTGATCCATGATAGTAGGTCTCTGACAGTCAATGCTTGTCCAGTCCCCATGTTGTGAAACCACTGTATATCCCCCAAAAAGAAAAAAAAAAACAGAAAAGTTATTAAGCCGAAACGATTCCACCATTTTTCCACACATACAGTGCACCCTCATCATTAATTTTATATAAAAAGAATAAAAATAGCTTAAAGATAAGCGGAAACTATAATAAAATTGCTATTATTGCTCTCCTCTATCATCCATTAAAACAACCGGATATTCACCTTCCAAAAATTAAGAAGAGGATCTGCAAGCCTTAAGAGCTCCGGGCATGATAATCTAATAACAAGGAAAATTAAGAGTGTCAACAATAAGATGGTCAAGTTAAATTACTGCATTGACAGTCTCAAACTCCTACAACCAAGAGATTACCTATTCACAACAATGGTTCTTATATCATCCATATCAGGTACGCTAGGAACCCAAATTTCTGTGAAACGGTTGCGAAGAGCAGGTGACAACTCTTTCTTTCCAAAATCCCCACCAGGATTCATAGTGGCAAGTAGAAAAAAATTAGGATCTGCCGTTAACTCCTCCAAAATGGACCCTCCTTTCTCCGCTAAAACCTACAAAAGCAAAGCACGAAGTATTGCATGTGAATATATTTTTCACACAGCATAAAAGATTACTCTATATAATCTTCCAAAAACGTTTTAAACATATACATGATTCAGACAGGTATTATTTCCATCTCAAAATGTGCAAAGAAAAAGAAAAGATAGTGATTAATGAAAGTCCTTTGCCACTATAATTCTGAATCCAACGTTTAATATTACACTCCCCATGACGAGCCATTCTTTTCAGCTGTTCATGAGATATTCCTGGGATAAAAACTTCAAACTAAAAGGCATGCTTCAACGAACATAAAGAAACTTTGGACAATATTTATCACACCTTTGCTTGAGCTGTCAAACATTAAAGGAAATAACTCTCTTGGATATTCCTACTGTGCATTTGGACTTCACCAAACAGACAATAACTTACCAAGAGTCTGCTGGGCTCCAGAACACTATTCAATCTTTCAAGAACACTGTCATCAGCAAGCGATATTTCATCAATCAAAAGGAAATGACCACTTCTCATGGCTTCAACCAGAGGCCCATCTTGCCACAGAAACAGGGACTGCCAATCTCTATAAAGAAGTGCCAATTCCTTCTCAGAATTCTCAAGCAAACTTAGTCCATCCTGTACTGCCTTACCACGCCCGTCCTTCAGAAGACCAATAACATGCCTCAGGGTGGCAAGTGTCACAGAAGCATCTTCAATCTTTGGTGACATAACCTGAAATAATGATAATCATGCAGAACTTTAAAAGAAATAACACCAAATATTGTAGTTAAAAAGACATAGCTGAACCTTTGTGAACATACTTTTCCTTCGCTGAACTCAGACAACAGCTTCGATTCCATAACCCTTTGAACTTTCTCTTGGAAATTGGCAGCAATACTACTACGGTCACGCACTGGTCTAAAACCCTGCATGATGGAATTGATATGACATGATATCTTGAAGACCAGAAGTATCAAAATGCAAACTGGGAGAATATTCACATACCCCAAGAAAGTCAGAAGTTTCAGTATGTTGGTGACAATTTATTATTAGCAAATTACGCTTTACAATGAGACTCAATAACTGGCAAACAGTTGTTTTTCCTGAACCTGTTTCACCTACAAGGAGAACAGGTTCACGCTGCTCATAGCAACGATAAACAAGATGGAACAGTCTTCTTAAGCTATTAGTCCAGATAATTCTGCATTTATTAGCCAGCAAAATAAAAATGGTTAAAAAAACATGAGAATGCAGTGATGAGTGAGAAGGAGAAATGTAAAATCACATAACCAAACTCACTTTCCCACGGCTTCCATAGCATCAGGAGATGAAGAGAAATTAGCAATATCATCCCAGCTTGGAACATCCTGAGAATTAAAAAACAAAAACAAAAACAAAATCATTAAAGACAATCATATAAGTCCTATGTTCATGATAAAACTCAGATTTGGAATGTATCATATAGCAAATGCGTAATGTAAATGAAAAAAAAAATGTAGAAACTTTCGGAAAGCATAAGAACAGAGACACTCAATTTGTTAGAAATCATCAATACGATGAAAAATAAAGGTGATAAGCCGCATCTTCATCATGATTCCCTTTATATTTTTACCTTGCCCCCAGGAGGTACATATCTCAGCATAACCCTTAGAATCAAACCTATGACTTGCACAACCACAAGTCATATGTTCTAACGAATTTAGCCAAGCCTCAATGATGAAAAAAAATATAACAGATGGTAAATATAAAACCATAGAACTATGTGGGAAAGAAGTCATGAGAAACTGGGATGCAAACAAACGGGCCTGCAAGATGACAAAATTTTGAAACAGGACGCACCAAAACCCATTCAAACATCTCAGGTAATATCCCCTTGCAATATAATTGTATTAAAATACATATATATAAGCAACCCCAATGTTAAATAACAGTAATGTAACACTAGTGACCAATCAAGAATGGGATTCCTCTTTCTCAAAATAATATATATTACAAAATCAAATAATCCTATTACAGTTGGTGCTGGTTCAGTGAAAATTTGCCACAGATTTTTTGAAACCGCATCTTAATCACCCTAAGAATATTTTCAAAATCACTGCTAGACAATAATGACAAACGTGAACACTTAGCTGTAAAGAACTGAATGGAAGTAGACAACGATATACTATACAGACGAGCATTGGATGCAAACAATTGCTGAAATTCACCAATACATTCAGGTTACCAATGTGATCAAATTGTTTCTATAATGTCCATGGAAGATACTGTTTTTATATTTTTGAAAAAAAAAAAACCTTATTAGCTTGAGTGCGTGTGCATGTATCAAGCTTTGCTACGCAGATCTTTTCAGCTCCTCCTAGTAAATAAGTAACCGAAAAAGAATTTATTATACTATTAACACACAATTTCCTATTGAAAAATGCAGCTCTTAGTATAACAGATCCATGTAAAGATAGCATCAGATCAGAAAAGTACACATCATAAAAAGTAAGAACACATCGGTAAGTCTGGTCTTCTTCAGCAATTCATTAAAAACCTAGTGACTATCCTTAGGATAATTGCTATGATGGCCATCAATAAATTCACATTTCCCACTGTTTTCAAAGCCACAGATATTTTGATTATTTGAGAATATGGTGTTGTAGAAAAGCAAAAGAGGTAGTTTAATATGAAATATTTTTAAAGCTCAATTATTCAAGCAAGGACATGTACATAAGGCAAATTAATTTGGCCAAAAGGTCAATTACCAGTTGCCTGGACTTTGTCATAGAAGATAAATAGTTATGGCCATACGGTTGGGGGAAGATAAACTTTGTCATGAAAATTATTATGGATATGGAACAGATATGGGAGGTCAGTCTTGTCACGATAAATATATCGGTTGATAATCAGTGTATAAGAAAGCAACCCATGCAACTCTTTTTCTCACCACAATGCAGGCAACAATGTACAAGGATTTTAATGTAAATATCATCCTTATGGTTTAAAGTTGGGTTGACATCTAAGATTGTGCTTTAATCTTCCATTACCTCAAAACTTTGACTCACATAAATAACCACTGGAGTATTTTCTAACATTTTGGCATGCTGATAAAGTTTCAGCTTAAGTTGAACAACTGCCGCCAGGTTGTTTTCGAACATAAAATAGTCTCCATTAGAAGGGTAAACGTTTGTTATTTTGTAAAAGAAAAAAAATTCTCAGCCTAATTATAGATATATAACAAAACTAGTTAAGCAAACAAACATGATACATGATCTTCAACAAAGATAGATTTTTACAACTCGGCAAAATTCCCATCTAAAATTATTTTTATTTACAAAAATTCAGACTCAAAATGCAAATATTCAAATACCTGTGAGTATATAGCCCCAAGATCAATTTTCACTCTCAAATGCTTCTCTAATATTTCTCGAACAACAGTTTTCTCTTTTTCCTCTCGTAACCTTTCTGCAAGAAGTCTATATCCATCCATAGCTAAATCTTCATACGATTTTCCAAATTTTCTAAAACGATCAGCCCACCGAAACAAGTCTCTAGGTGTAATAAACCCATGTTTCCCAGCAAAAACCTTGCTACTTTGCCTGTACCTCTGTAGATCATTCATAATCTCCACCATTTTTGCTGCATAACTAGCAGGAATTTCGCATCGTTTCTCTAGTATCACGCGCAGTTCATCTGAAGGGATGTCATCAACATGAATTTCTAAAAACCGATTGCGAAATGCACGAGAAAGTGCTTTTCGGCCACCATACGTTCCAGGTGGATTTTGGGTAGCAAACAACATAAAGTTAGGATGAGGCTTCACGGTTGTTTGAAGCTCTGGTACATAAAGTTCCCTGTTATCATCAAGTAGACGATTTAAAGCTTCCAACACCTCAGAAGGCGCTAGATTAAGCTCATCTAGAACAATCCAGTGACCATTTCGCACAGCCTCAACCAGTACTCCTTCTTGAAATACCATTTTCCCGGATGAATCTGCAATGTAGCTTCCAAGGTATTCTTGTAAATCAGTATGCTCATGATTGTTGATACGAACGAATCGATGCCCGGTAATATTTGCAAGATATTCAACCAGGCTAGTTTTGCCACTAGAGGTTGGACCCTGTAACAAAATAGGATATTTATGAACAAAAACAGCCCTTGCTAAATTTTTCAGATGCCTCTGTATAGTTTTTGTGCATATATACTTTTTGCGGAATTCAAGAGAAGCCTTTGACACTTGTATTGTTCCTCGGGCCACCCAATACTGCAAAATTTTTACATGATCGGTATCATAATCTCGAAATGATCCAGAAAACGTTTTTGACGTGGACAAGCTAATTGGAGGACACTCCGAAGACTGCATAGGTTCTACGGGTAACTTGTCTTTAATTAAAATTGTGGAAATTCTCTCTTCCATCAAGATAGCACTTTCACGATCTAGCAGAGTAAGAAATAACATGCAAAATCCATCATAAAGAGCCCTGTGAAATCCATATATGGGAGTTGCTGCTCTTGTATATTCTAGTGCACGTGCAAGCGAACGCAAACTATACTGGGGCTTCTGATTCGCTCCATCAAATAATCTTGTTTCTGACAATTTTCTTGCTTCTAGGTAGAACGTGACAATATCGCTGATGGGAAGCGACGGTTGCAAGCCTTCTAGATACTGCTCTACAACAAGCTGCAAGTCTTGTCTGTTCAATAATTCATCAATGTATATTTCAGTAAATCTATTCTTTGTAATATATGGTAAGTCAGGCTTGCCAATATCTGTTGCAGGGTTCATGCAAGCAAATATGCGAAAATTAGGATGACGTGAGACACGTTCAACATCCCCCTTTTCAGTAAGACAAAGTGATCCTCCTTCCAACATGCCAGTTAACCTCTGAAGTGTCTCCGGAGGAGCTAAGTTAATTTCATCTAACAGAATCCAGTGCCCATTCTTCATGGCCTTCACTAAAGCTCCCTCCACAAATGAGAATGCAAAAGACACTTCCGACGCTTCAATTTGTCTTTGGACGTTTCGAAGCTTTACTGAAAACAGTTTCCAATGTTCTATCTTCCTGTTGTCAAGAGCCTTCTTTCTTTTATGCGCCATGCCTTCTCTATTATAAGAACCAGAATCATCTATAATTTTTGAAACCTTCTCAATTGCAGCATGAAATGCCTTCAATAGTTGCTTCCACTTCTTTTTGTCCAAAAATTGTCGAACCTTTGCTAGGAATGCAGAATTTTGCTGCCAGCAATATGTTTTTAAAAAACCAATTAGATCCTTCATATATCAGTAGAAACCCAATAAAAATAAGCCATTGCAAACGCTTTCCACATGAATACCTCCGATGAGAAAGTTGAAGAAAACAAGTCCATAAATTCATCTATGAGAGGCATGCAAGCCGACTTAGCATCAATTGGTTTAAACCCGCCCAAAAGGTCTGTACTGTCACTCTGTTGACTCATATTCTGTCTCATACATCATGCCAAAATAATTCACCATACCTTCAACGTTACAATCATATGGAAAACAGAATTTAAAACTATGGATGGCATACCAACACTATTAAAGGTGCACCAAGCATCGTAGCCAAATGTTGAACAAGAGTAGTTTTCCCAGTGCCCGTCTCACCCACAAGAAGTGTAGGTTCATCATTTTTTACGCATAAAGCTATCCGTTCAATGGATCTTAATGCATTCCCTGTTGTTGTAAATGGGCGACTGGATTTCACTACACTCTGATAAAAACAAAGTGAGCAAATGAGATAACTACCATGTATGTGCATACTTATATAAAATATTTTATTGTATTTATAACTTAAATAGTATACCTACATCAACAGTATAAATATCAGCTCATATAAGAAGCATTTATATAGATAAATAAAGCTTAGTCCCATATTTTTAAAAAGAAAAGATGTAAACAATGCTAGTGACCTTCTTCAAGGGAGTAGGGAATTCTACCCTTCCAATTTGAACTGTATACGGCATCTCCTGCATCACAAAAGTTCAGTCAAGATGAACACGTTCAATTATACTTAAATAAGAAGGGAGCCTTATATGCACATCAGTAAAACAGGAAACTATGTTACGAGCAAATCTAACATAATCCCAAAAAACAGTGTATCTAAGCATAACACTAGAGGTGCAAAAAAGGTTAGGTAATATAAGCCACTGCATTAAACAAGTAAAATAAGTAGCATAAATACTCAAGGAAAGAAAAAAGAAAAAGAAAAGGCCCCAATTACTATGTCCATTTTATTCAAATAAACTAGATATTAACTATAGCAGGGAACGGCAATATCACGGGTATGCAATACAAGTAAAAGATATCTAACAACCAATAGGAACATCACAATAATTACCAAAAACCAATCCTAATATTTGAGAGAAGCCATTACTCACTTGAATTGTAGGCAAGTGAGACTGTTCTAAATACTCCACCTGTGAGGGTAGTAAATTCCAGATGCCCGCAATTTTTACCATAATAAACTTTCTCCTCTCCTTATTGGCAACTGATGCTGCAAAGATATCCACTGCCTGTTGATACAGAACAAAGTTTAAGAAAAAAACAATATGCTTTTAACAAAAGCACAACCAAGTTTTACAAGAACGGAAAATCAAATAAATACTTCATAAAATATTCGTTCCACGATGAAGGTTGAAAGCACATTGCTATCCTGACAAAGATTTACATCATGTATGCGCTTGCACCATTTCACAAGATCTCTGCATTCCAGGGGCATTGCAAAATTATTTTCGTAAATATATTTTAAGAACAACAGCAAACATATACCCTGAATGATACCTTGTTGAGAACATCTGCCAAGAATTGACTGCATTCTCACTCCCAAACGTGCCCATTGTGCCCCTTGAAAGACGATTCATTACATTTAAGGTTTCTGCAAAATTTAAAAATAAGATTATAAATAAGAATGAAAGGATCAAAGGAACAAACTAACCTACAAAGAATGCCGAGAAAAAGGTAATTATTATTCCATACCAATCATTTTAGAAGCAACCGGCATCAGTTGTGGATAGCAGCCATTCACAATTTCAATCAAATCAGTTTCAATAGGAGAATCAATAACAATCTTCCTCCAAAGGCTATTAAATGCATCCCATCCTATGAAAAGCAGAACATATAGAAATATAAGATTATCTTATTCATTACAGAAAGATTTCACGCTGTTGATTCATGCAAAATAACTGCACACCTGATGAACTCTGCCTAGAATTTTCAACGTTTTTTGTTACTGTGGCAAATAATTGAAATCCTTCTGAAGCATCAATGGCCTGTACACAAACATGGACAAAACTTTTTTAAGGGTTTGAATTTAAATAAATAATACTGGCCTGTGAAAGCCATATTAATGAGTATGGCCAATTTTCTGGTCAACAATGTCCATAACTTCAATGAACAACTTGCTGTTAAAAGTGAAACACAGATTGTCATTATATTGTCCACGTTGTTTTATTGGACTTCTCAGATAATCACCTGCTCTTGTCTATGTCAAAAATTCCACTTTCTTAACTTTTAACTAACTATGACCATCATTTGCTATGTTGATTGCAAATGATCTTTCTTGACACAATGAGATGGCTTCGCAGATAGTGCAGGCATAGGTTAATTAAGGTTTGTACGATGAAGACTTGGGTTTCTGAAATATTGACCTAATAAGTAAAATAACCTTGCTAATATATGCTTATAATATTTACAGCCATTGCCATCGTGCCTATTGTTACAATGAGAATGAGAAATTAAACGAGAATAAATATTAGAAGTTCATTCTTAAGTAACCTCTGCTCGTCCAGGGATATGTAATTTTCGATCTTCTAATAAAGGAGAAATAACAGATAGCACATCTGAAGGAGCTTTATCAATCTCCTCAAAAACAACCCAGAGTCCTCGAAGTACAGCCTGGCATCAACCCAAAAAAAAACCAGTAAAATACATAAAAGCATTGCAGAAACCTCAAAAATCATTTTAAGTAGCAGGTAATATGAATCACACCTGGGTCAGCGAACCAGGCTGCCATTTAAATTCACCAGGTATTTCAGTGCATACATAACTTCCTACAAGTGTTTTACTGTCCATTTGATCATCCAAGTGGATGAAAAGAACATCTGCCAAATATAGCATCAAATTAGTTCTAACAAGAATGCCTCCGTATGCTTGAATTTTCCACAATATAGGGATAGACTACTGTTGAAAACTTAAACAATCAAAGACTAAAAACATTTAATACAGATTTTTCAATATTACATAGTATGCACATTGTAGCATCTACGCTAGCTACACATTACTTAGAAATAATCGATGCCTTCTTATGCTTGGTAAAAAAGTGCAATTTAGACACATACTAGTGTCCACCATATTTACTTAACACAATAGAAGGAACAAAGAAATTTTTTTGAACAACAGAAACAAAGAAAATTTAGGAACATTTTATCACCAGAATTTCCTGTAGTTTGAGCTAGCATATTTATCAACTTGGTCTTGCCGACCCCTGTTTGACCTTCCAAGAGAATTGGATTTCCTTGACTGATTGCCACGACAACTGCTTGAAATATTTTCTTCATATTTGATGTCATCACAAAGGACCTATTTAAAAAGCCATGGGTGTTGGAACCCAAAATAAGTGAAACATAGGTACACCTCAAGATATATAACTTTATATAACTCAGCATTGCCTACCAGAATCAAACCCATGACCTAGAGCTTCCAAATCAAGTGTCTTACCACTAGGCTAACACCTCATTGTTATTTTTAAAAAACCATGGTTATTTGTCAAGTAAAGTTTAAACCCATCATATGCACTGTGCAATCTGCCATGTAAACTAATTAAAACCAGAGCTAAACTAATTTTGAAACACTAACCGACTAGTATCCACGCCTTTTCCTTGTCCAAGTGCAATACCAAAGCTTTGCATGTAAGAGACAAGACTAGAAGCATTGCTTCCTGGATTCCTCATGATATCAACAGCACCATCAGAATTACTGAAAGAATTAAGAAAATCTTTGGTCCAAAGTTCATTACGTTCAAGGTACCAACTTGCTTTCTCAACTGCAACGTCTTGACAAAACTCTTCCCATCTAATAAAAAAAAAAGGCCATAAAATACTTGGACCTTATCTTTTGTATTATTCCTGAAACTATAAAAAAACTATCGTATTGTTACCGTAACAAACAAGTGAAGTAATGCTCCTCAGTCAGACCACATAAACTATTTCCCAATTCCCGTGTCTCCTCGTCGCTCATTTTCATAACAACTGAAAGAGCTTGAAGGGCGGACCATCTGACATCAAAAATTAAATCCAACGAAATTGCTGAATTACTCAGGTCACCGGGCCATTGCAATAGCTCCAACAGTGGACTCCAATCCCACAGCTCCGAAAAGCTCCCAGCATCCACATGCAAAAGACGGTATGATGCCCTAACCACATCCAATAGATGCAAAGCCTCCTGCATATTCATTGCAACAAATTGTAATTAAATAATCAAATCTCAAAGACAGGTTTGTGTTTCCAGACAATTCAGTAAACATTTTACCTTTTCTGTAATTTCAGAAGAACTAAAACATTGTAATAACCTTTCAAATGGTGAGGGAGCAAATGAGAAATACCGCAGAGTATGCCTGCATTCGAAAGCAACTAATATCAGAATTCACTTGCTAACAAAGTACGTCAGATGAGAATCATTAATTATGCAACACATTTAAGAAGGGATTATTGCAATAATTAAATCATATGATCAAACGACACAAGACAGTTCCAAACTTGACAACAGCTGCAGCTTAAAACTTGCCTGAGTAAGAAGGGCAAGAGCTCAACAGTGCGAGTTAAAGCAATAGTTACGAATTCATGCAGTTTTAAGCTCCAACAGTTGCCTCGATGCCATTTTTCTTGTACTAGCTGCTCTGCATCCAGCTTGTCATGAACTTCGTCCGTGCGTTTTCCAATACTGTAGAGCTGCTTCAGTATCTCCACCAAATTGTTCATAATGCTCACCATATGCGATCGAAAGCATCCAACTGCTGAAATTGTCAAGTCTCCGTGCAGAAACAAATTAGGAAAGATGTTCACCACATCCTCCACCTTCAAATCAGCACCCTGGCAAGACAAGACGACAAATTTTTCCATGTAAACTCAAACATGAACATGACAAATTTTTCAATGTAAACTCAAACATGAACATGTCGCAGCTGCCGTGAAAACAACCGAAATAATCAAGTGACATATACCTTGGAAATTAGATTCCTTATTTCTGGATTGGCAGCCAAAGAAGGATATCTTGCCACAAGCTTCTGCAGAGCGTTGTAGCACGTAGATTCTGTGAAACCTTCACCAAAAAATACGTTTCCATTTGCATCTGTGCTTTGCAAGTTCGACATGTTGCTCGTCGAATTCGGTGAAGGTTTGGTTTTGGCAATGGATGAAGGGAGCTACAATTCCACCATAAAAGTCGAAACGTAGGGTTTTGCAGTTTCTGCTCTGTTCTGATGCAGGGGAATGCAAACTGTTACAGCCAGAAAACGGGTTTATGTTATAGCGGAAGTAGGAAGGTTTTACTACGTGCACTGCGCAAATCCAGTAAACCCAAAACAAAGGCAAATTTTGAGGAAGGAGATTTAGTGGAAGGTCAGACAAGCTGCCCTTAAACCCTTGCAAAACCCACCGTTTTCTTCTTGGCTTTTCAGTCGGTTTGTACTGGGTTTCACACCATCCTTCGGTCTGCACTGCCCTGGAGATTAAAATAAATGGACAACGCAGGAATGCTCTCTGAATAAGAAAGGGTTTACCACCTTTGTTGGGTAATGTCGTAACCCATGGCTTGTAAGAAGAGGTTGTGAGGTAGATTTGTATTTGAGTTACCTGGTTGGAATCTAAGCTTTGGCTATGTTCACACTAGTTTAGGTATATATTTTTGATATATACCTATTATTTAGCAAAGAAAATCTTGATTTATTAAGAATTGATTTTTCAATTGAAAAACAAAAATTAAAATTATTGTACTTTATTCCATGATGATTTTTATGAAAAAGTTCATCTCTTCATCTCGGTTTACCGAAAAATTTATCTATTTCTAGGGACACCGTCCATGTAACAAATTAGTTGGCCTCTCAACAGAGTCTTAACTAAAATAATAATTCGCATGAAATTGTTTATTTCTTAGTCCAACGCTATAGCAATAATTATTTATTTACCGTCATAAATAGCCAACTAGTTAGTGGCCCCTTGGCCATAAAGCCCCTCATCGTTATGACAGTAAAATTATTTTACCATGAACAATGAGGACAAGGTTGGTAGTTAGCCTCTTAGCCAAAATAAGGTTATAAAATAGACATTGTACTTTGATAAAACCCAAAGAAGAACATAATGTTGCTTACAACAAAATTCAAACTCTCAACTTGTAATGCATCAAGTTAAAACTAGAGCATAGTGATCAAGACATTCACCTCTTAGCTGCACTGTTGTCAGTGTAATTTTTAATCTATGAGACTACACTAGTTTTAAATTTCCTTTTATGCAATTCTTTAGTCTATAACTCAATGTTGCTCACTATAATCAAACTTATGACTTTGAGTTTTTAGGCAAACTACAAACTAATCCACATCTCTTATGTGGCAAATGCATGGTAGATGAGGGTATGCATGGCATACATACATGCCCATATGAAGTGCTCTAGCCTATGCCTGTAGGGAAAAAATTCTAAGCATATGTGATAAGAGATATAAAATTTGTAAAATTAAGGAATTGAACACTCAAGCTTGCACCTATTATTGCAAAAATATACCACTGTTCTACGCAAGTTGGTTCACAAATAAAATATTTTTTGTATTATTTAAACATGTGTCCCTAGGTCCTACCCCTACCAAACAATGGGTGCCCGCCAATAGGTAGGGGTGGGACCTAGGGACACACATAAGCATGGTCAAGATGGTCATAAAATGTACATGGATGGGTTACATGAAGTGACTTATGAACTGTTGTAGATTGGTTTATGATTTTCCAAGTTTTATTGCTAACACTCTTACCATTATGTAAGACTAATTCAGCAAAGATACATAAGTAAGCATAAGTGTTACAACAACTTACCATTCATATGTATGAAATTGAGTGGGAGATAAGGTAGTAGTTCCTAGAATTTTCAAAGCTAGGTTTTCCTTATAGATTGATCTTAGTTTACTTGTATGTCAATGATGCAGTGTTATGGTTTGTAAGTCATATGGTTGATTCCATTAGTAAGGCATTGCTCAATTGGTTAGAACATGTAGCTTGCGATTAGCAAATCATAGGTATGATTTTGGGGACATTGAAACCCTGAGATTGTAATATAGGTACACCCCAAGATATATAGTCCAATTAGAATTTTATAACTTGGCATTACCAATCAAAATCAAACCCATAACTTTGAGCTTTCAATTAATGTTACATGCCTTAATCAAATATACAACATCCATCACAAGTTTGCCTTTAGGTCGTAGTTTTGACTCCTTTAGACCTCCAACAAGAAGTCTACATTAGTCCCTACACGACAAGCATCAATTTTGGCAATTTCAACAAGCTTCAAGGGACATGAAATGGAACAATTTTTTTAAAGTACGGTGGTGTTAGCGTCACCTTGGTCAAATTTGCAACTTGCATCACAACTTGTCTTCTAACTGTAGTTTTAGCACATGTAGACATGCACATGCGAGTGTCAATGCCATGCGCCACCAACAACATGCATGGACACACACACACACGCAAACATCAATGTCATGCATCTCCTAATTGCATCATGTGCAACACACATAGACATGCATACACCAACGTTAGAATCATGTGTCTCCCAACTACATCACTTACAACACATGCAGACCTACACATGCTAATGTGATGTCATGTCACCTCCAAGTACATGAACTTTGGGTTTCCAAAACTAAACTTTGAGTTAGTTACATCTAAATCCATGATGAAATTTGGAAACCCTAACCCTATAAATACCAGCTATTCCAAGTTGATTTCTTTAGATCCAAAAGTGCTTTTCGAATTTCAAGATATTCACAACATGAGCACCTACACCCACTACAGTACTCATGTGCTCCTCAACCACCCTAACATCCCCTATAGTCTATGAGCTTAGTCTTGCTGCCTAAGTCACCAATAGCATATATAGACACATTGACATCAGTGTTAGCATCATCAAGAATAACATTAACATCACTTGCTACAACATTAGCATAATCTACTACAATGCTAGCATCACATGCAAGACAATTCATGAAAATAGCCTTATTTTCATTCCAAAATGACTCCAAACAACATTGAAAGGCTCTCCATCAATATTTAGATTCACCAAGGGTCAAATTCAACATTAAAACCCTTAATTTACTCATAAACCAAGTTTCTACTATCAATTTTATTCTACACTCTTTATTCTCCCACCATTGTAGTTGTTGGCCCTCCCCAAGAGGCAAACTTTATTCATTTATTTAATTAAGCATTTCCCATTCACTGGGAAGAGAACTCAAATTCTTTTCTACATATCTAGTTTCCCATTCTCTTATCAATTTTATGTTTTTCACTTATTCATATTACCTAGAATTTATTTTACATTGCTTGTAGTTTATTAGCTTTAACATTAAGTTCATCATTATTCAACTATATCCCTATTAATTTTACACTAGTCAGTAAGCTAAGTTGATACTCAAATAGAGGTATGTATCACTTCATTTCATTATCATTTATATATCAAAGGTTACATTATTTCAAAGATCATTTACAATCATAGATTAGATACTCAACATTTGATTTGTAGAGGTGTTCTCATGGAGTTATGAAAGAATAATTTTGTAGGAATACTAGAAGGATTGGTGGATGAGCAAAAGCCTAGCCTCTTTGAGTAGTGATACCTAGGCTTTATCCTAAATCTTCCAACTTGAGAAATAAGTACCTTACTGTCACTCCAATTAATGATTTCTTTTTATTGTCAATCGTAGTATTAATAAATTCTTGAAGAATTGTAAACTAGTAGATAATTTATGGGCTAGTTGGTAATTTGCTATTGGCAGTTGTATAATTGAGCTATGCATCTACAATGCTTTTCTGGACACAATGGATGCAATAGGACATCTTTTGATCATCCAAGTCCATCAAGATTGCTCCTAATGCATAATTAGAAGCATATACCATGTTATGTAAAGGTCTAAATCAATTTAGTGACTATAGCATTGGTGTCTCTATAAGTTTTTCTTTAGTAACTAAAACATCTACTCTCATTTTTCCTTTCCTATCATCTTTGTTAAATTCACTAATAGTCATACTCAAATCTCAATGTACTTCTTCAATACTTATTCAAGTTTATCTAATGTTTGTTGAAAATTAGACCTATACATGGAAAAGGTATCCATGCAAATCTTTACTTCTTGATTCACTTTTGGAAAAGGCTAAATACTAATACTTAGAAGGTAGTAGGAGCATTACACAAGCTAAATGATATATTATAGTAAACCAATGCATCATATGAACTTATGATTTGTGAAACATGAACATAGTTAATCATGGGTGATGAGTGGCGAGGTACCCATACACTCAACCATACGAATACGAGCGTTACACATGCGATCTGGTCGAACTCTGCAGACTAAGTGCCTACATGCCTTATGGAACACTTAAGGTTAATTATTTGTTGTCTTCCCAGACTTGTATTTGTCACAGTGTATGGTTAAGTAAGTTTGAGGTATATGATTTTTATGTCTTTTCTGTTTTATCTCCTATGCTGCCAAGGTGAAGGGTTGAAGAGACTAATTAACTAACTTTAACTAAATAACTAAGCTTTAATTAACCTAGCATCAACATCTGTTCCCACTTACCATTCACACCCTAAACCAATGCAACCTTGGTTACTAAACGCTAATCGTTGCTGGGATCACTAAGCGTAACGCATGTGCTCGAAGCGATTGTACTAAGGCACTTAACTAGGAGAGAAGGGTTGAGAGAGAATTAATGAACTAAGAAAGCAATTAAATTATAAACAATAACTAAGATTAATTAAAATCCTATTTAGCCTATTCCATGCACTGCAAGGTTTATCCAAGAAGTTCGTCTTTATTGCCTTACACAAACTTGTGTTCAGGAATAATGTTTGCTCGAATAAAGATCCGTTCACTTTGGAGCTCCTATTGTGGGCACATGGAAAATATTCTATCTCTGGAGCGGTGAAACTGCCAGAGTTTCACTAAGGGTCTAGATCTAGATGAGAAAACAAGGGAGAGTTACCTCTTATTTATAGACTTGGCGGCGCACCGCGATATCGCGTGGGATGTGAGATCGTGGCAGACGCAATATCGCATACACGATATCGCAGCCCATGCGATATCGTGTCCCATCATACCCCCATGACTAAATGAAAACTTGTCCTCAAGTTCCTTACAAAATATTGGGACGGTATGGGATTATTGACTCAAATGGAACTAATGGGATGACATGTGAATGGATCATCATTACAAGACAAGACAAAACTGGTGTTCATGACAACAAGAGTGAACACCTTATTACAATTGACATCAAGCCTTATTTGGCAACTGAGAGAGAAGAGAGAAGAGAGAAGAAGTCTTACTGCTGCCAATGCCAAGATTGCGCCTTTTGTTGTCCATCCATAAGCGCGCCATCAGTCTCGTTCCTTGCATAGCAGCTTCGACACTGATCCATTCCATGTGTTTCCTCCAAATCCAATTCATTGTTGCATGATTGCCATCTGCACACACAACAAAATCTTTATATTAGCAAGGGTAAATGAATTTCAATGCAGTTGATACCTTGCTGCGGTGAAAGGTCCATTGGCTAGGTTGTGGTATGGTTGATACGAGTCTGGAGATATAATATTGATGACTACCGAAGGTGTAGGGGTTAGGAGAAAATCGAAAAATTGGGCCCCATACCCCCATGACTAATCGCGAACCTCCGGTAGCGAGAGAATGGAAAAAGAAAAGGAATAAGAAAGATGAAGAAAAAGAGACAACTATAACATTAATGAAATGGATGTCAAGATGGAAATGAACAAAATGAAATCGATTGCAAAAATTTTTAAGGGAAAGAAATTAACTGATGCACCAAAGAGGAATGCCAGTGGGTCCTCCCCAAAGCAAGCTCATGCCCTTAATGCCCTGACAAACCCACATTCAAAGAGTTCGTAGGCTCTGGGAATGTCATTTGGAACAAGAGTTAAAGTCTTAACCACAAAAGTTTACCAAAAAGAAAACAATGTATTAACCAAAATATACACTAATGATACAACTAGCAATGAGGTGAACAATGGAGAGAAGGGTGAAGAGAAGAGAATGGAATGGAATCTCAAGAACAAGGTAGTGTACAGCCCCTTGTGGAGTTCATGATTAATGTGACTTAGCAGCTTCCATTCCAAATTCAGCCTCAAACAAACCACATCCAATGACTTCGCATTAATACATTTGGCCAATCCATCCTCTTGAAGTAATAAGAATGCTTTCTCCAAAGAGCCACCACCATTCCGACAAAACGAAGGAGGAGAGAATGGGAAGCGAGAAGGGCCTTAGTTAGAGGGAACATTTTTATTTTGAGTTCCATAACTAGTGCTTGTAGCCCAAATGATTATTTCGTCTAAGGGGTGTGCTTTGAATTCTCACTGTTTTTTCTATTTTTTTTGTGTTTTTTGTGTTTATGCATGAGAAACACACCATGCAAAGACTTTGTTATTTTTATTTGCTCAGCTTCTCAATGATTGGGTAACGTCAAAACAGTAAGAAAACTCAAGAAGAAAACATTCAAGCACCCAAGAGAACGGCCAACACAAAAGCATCAAGTTCTCTTGAAGTCACACCCTTTTCAATCCTTGAGTCCTTCCTTAGTTTGAGAAATGCCCAGTCACCGATTCGTTATAGCTCTTATTAGAAGGGAACTGTACATTTCCAAGCCAAGAGAGACCGTAGAAACTTGTGGATGAATGGATGAAGTGGACTCATTTCTTGCCATATCAAAAGAACCATACCTTAGTATCAACATCATGACTTAAAGGTAAAAACCAAACATTAGCAATTAATAGAAAAACAGTTCATACCATCATTTAGAACACTTATTGGTGATAAACTTAACAAAATGGATAACTCACACACACACGTACACAAGAAATGAAAAAGTATAACGATGTTGTAAAACAAAAACAAGAAAAGTTAAAGAAATTTGTAAAAAAAACGTGTAAAAAAAATGTGTAAAACAAAAACATGTGAAATAAAAACTTAAAAAGAACTGAGGGCCCCAAATGATTAGATTAGGTGGCCATCTCCCCCATGACTGAGTGGAAAGGGAGAGATCTGAAATAATGAACGCCTATTTGAATTTTGTAAAAGTTTCCAACTTTTCCTGATTGATGTTTTTAGGTTAAGGGGTGGAAGTTGGCAGCGCTCATATTCCAATGTATTTATGCCTTCATTGTTGGCATGAGTTATTCCCCCAGTTCATTCCATGCATGTTGGTAGGCTGCTCTCTTGATCAGCTGTCAACCAATGGGTGTTCTCTTGTTTAGTGGTTGCTACATACAGGTACCTTTGTATCTGAGTTTCTAGGGCACACTGATTGTATGAAGGAGATGTTAAATTTCGCATCACCCATGATTCCTGCATGTCATCATCCTCTGAGTCACTGTATGTGATTCTCGATCTTTCCATAAATTTTTACCTTGGATATCTCCAGGGAAAGATCACGGATTCCTAGGCATGTGTCTATTGTACTTAGCCATGCCCTTCCCATTATAAGTGGAAAGTCCCCTTTGTTGCTGTTGACTTCTATCACCAGGAAATCAGTTGGGTATGACCAACCACACACAGTGGTAATGATGTCCTCCACCAATCCCAAGGGAATGGTGATGGATTGGTCTACCAGCTCTAGTTGGATATTTCTCTTCTTGAGTTGGGGCAGGTTCTAGGCTTAATACATCTCTCATGAAATTAAGTTGACTTCGAAACTTGACTCAAGAAGAGCCTTATGTGGTTCGTTCCCGACGACTTGGAGGTAGATTAAGGGACTTCCAAGGTCAGATAGTTTCCTGGGAATGTGGCCTACCTTGATCCAGTCAGTAACGGTATGTGTTAACATAACCGTCTGCGTTGAGCTCTAGTGTTGGTTTGAAGGGATCTCCAAAGCCTTATTTGTTGGAGGAGTGTACATAGACTCAACCACTTTTGGTTGTGAGAGCTTGTCTGGGCTTTTGGTTCTAAAGAAAGGTCTTCTCTTCTTGCGATTATCAGAACTAGCAGCGGGTTGGAGGTTTACAGCTCTCGTAGAGTCACGTTGCTGCAGTTGAGTGGGGAGTTTCCCTTGCATTATTGGAGTAGGAGGTATCGGAACTAACGGTGCGATAGAGGTGGGTGGATTTGGAGGATGGTATGAATGTGGAGCATCTCTAGGAGGAGAAGGAGTCCTTCTAAAGTACTCCCAAACTTGGTAGTGACGTTGTGGAGTTGTGTGACCCATAGAGTCACTTGGAGAAACCGGCTGCTACACGTAGTAGCCATATGGGCCTGGTTGCCGGTAAGGATACTATTGTTTTGACGATGGCATCCCCCATGACTGTGGATATTGCCACTGCTGATGTTGCTCGATGGGTTGTGGTAGAGTTCCACTTGGATAGTATGTCAATGGTTGGTGGAACTATCTTGGGTTACCTTGGGGATAAGGTAACCTTTGGGGTGTCTGTTGTCTGTTAAGTCTCGAATTAAGTGCATACACCCCAAACTCTTGTAGATGTGAGATGATTGGACAACATCCCTTAGGATGGTCATATTGGCAGATCTCACATCTATCGTCATTGTCTGTGTTCGAATCCATAACCTCATCGGAGATGTTCATTTTCCCCTTACCCTTGTCACACGCAGGGCCTGAATCTCTCCGCTTTTTCTTGTCCTTGTCACTACTTCATTCCTCCTTAGATTCCTCTACAATCTTTAGGACAGTTTCAATTTTATTATCTAAGGAGCTCCATATTTCATCTACCTTAGCTGATACTTCTGTCGTTAGCTTTTGGAGCTGCAAGGTTTTTCTGTTCACCAACTCCTCAAGTGGTAACTCATCCTCTTCATCGCAAAATCTCACTCCCTTCTTTCGAAGAGAGGGACCACGATTATNAGTTCTGATAATCTCCCTTGGGCATAAGTCCCAAGGGTTCTCCTAGTTTCATACCTTAGCCCATCTACGAGATGGTGAAGTTGATCCCGTTGTGCGTAACCATGGCCCAGGCAACGATGTAGTAATGCATAGTATTGGGTCATGGCAGCATCCAAGGGTTCATAAGTTCCTTGCTTCCATCCTTGGATCTGCTTACGCAAATTAGACACTCTAGAGTACGTTTGGTATTTATCGTTGAACAATTCTAACATTGTACTCCATCTCCTAATGGTTTCTGGTTCTAAGGACCGATACCAACTCTTTACTTCCTTTATGAGTGTCCTAGGAAACAACTTTAGTTTTTGCCACTCGTTTTCTATGTTTTGTAAGGTGTAGGCATTGTGGAATGCCTGTAAATGATTTTGCGAATTAGCATTGTATCCCCCTTCAAAGCGTGGGATGTTATTCATATCTAAGCGCTTGATCTAGCTATCTTTTAGATGCCTTGTTGGTATTCTCACTGCCTTCGTGATATCTAACATACTTTAGGTGGCAAGTAGGGGTTCGTCATGATCATCTCTTTCATGACGTCTATGATGTCTATGTTGTTCCCTACTTTCCCTTCGTTCATGCCCTTGTCCTCGCTCTCGACTCTCTCGTCGAGGTCTCTCATTTTGCTCACCTTTATCCTCACCATTGTGTTCCTTATGACTGCGCCTAGATGTGGAAGGGGAGGTTGAATGATGAGATGAAGGGGAAGAAGAAGGAGAACCATCGCCATGATGATGTTTCCTGCCTTCTCTTTGGTTATGCCTACCCTGATCGTGGTGACGATCAAAGTGCCCGTCCTTGTTATGTGTTTTCGTTCCCTCAATGAACAGTTGGTGTTCACGGGGATTAGAACCAGGGTTGTGTATCATGGAGCGTAGGTTCTGATACCCCACCTCCTCACCATTGTTAGGAGGGGGAACATCTTTTGATAGCGAGCCTGTTATAAGTGGTTCACCATCTCCAATTTCACTTAGGACGTGCGGGACCCCTTTCCCCTTCAACAATGTATGATGGCTCTCCTGCCGCAAGTCTCTTAAATGTTGTGCGGCTGCAGGATGGTAATCCCTTAATTCAAAATCTTTCGCGACATATTCAGCATATAGCTATGTCATGCCAATCTGTGCCAAAGCACGAAGGAGCATGTCAGGGACTGCACGATCTGGAGGTAACACTATGTTACCTTGCAAATCTCTCCAATGCATCTATTCATCCTGATGAAGGATAAAAGTAAAATTGGGTATATACTCATCGGGATGAGTATATACCACCCTATATTATTGAGGAACTAGCTGATTTTGGTTATGTGTTTTAGACTGTCGACTGTTTCTTGTATGATCCCTAGGTGGTGTATTGCTTTTGTGAGAAGAAGAAGAAGACACTGTGTCTTATCAATATGCTATTTAACCATTATATAAATTTTTTTCATTTAATTAACCCTAAGATTCGTTTAAGCTCCCAATGATGTGAGTAATTTCCTATGTTCTACTTAGCGCACAAACACTTGGTCCCCGGCAATGGCGCCAATGATGAGTGGCGAGGTACCCCTATACTCAACCATATGAATATGAGTGTTACACGCGTGATCTGGTCGAACTTCATAGACTAAGTGCCTACACGCCTTATGGAACACTTAAGGTTAATTATTTGTTGTCTTCCTAGACTTACTTGTATTTGTCACAGTGTATGGTTAAGTAAGTCTAAGGTATATGATTTTTATGTCTTTTCTGTTTTATCTCCTATGCTGCCAAGGTGAAGGGTTGAAGAGACTAATTAACTAACATTAACTAATTAACTAAGCCTTGATTAACCTAGTGTCAACATCCGTTCCCACTTACCGTTCACACCTTGAACCAATGCAACATTGGTTACCAAATGCTAATCGTTGCTGGGATCACTAAGCGTAACGCACATGCTCGAAGCGGTCGTACTAAGGCACTTAACTAGGAGAGAAGGGTTGAGAGAGAATTAATGAACTAAGAAAGCAATTAAATGATAAATAATAAATAATATTAATTAAAATCCTATTTAGCCTATTCCATGCACTGCAAGGTTTATCCAAGAAGTTCGTCTTTATTGCCGTACACAAACTTGTATTCACGTACAATGTTTGCTCAAATAAAGATCCGTTCACTTTGGAGCTCCTATTGTGGGCACATGGAAAATGTTCTATCTCTAGAGAGGTAAAATTGCCAGAGTTTTGCTAAGGGTCTAGATCTAGATGAAAAAACAAGGGAGAGCCGCCTCTTATTTATAGACTTGGCAGTGCACCACGTTATCGCGTCCCATCAATGGGTTTATCCAAGAGACATTTTTCTTGGAAATTTGAATGATTTTCACATTTGTAACCTACTTTTACATGCTTAGTACATTAGAGAATAATGGTTTATCCAATCTTTGAACAACCATGAATCATGAAAGATTCTTATTTAGAATTGATCCATAGTTAGTGATAATGAAATATTGCATAATATTCTAATTAGCTTCGTAGTCCTTTTCCTACCTATGTATTAAGCTTTGCAATACTTAAATGATTTTGAATTATTTAATATTAGATTAGGCACAAAATATGACATCAACTTTAAGCATGTTATCAAAACTCTTAGAACTAAAATGACCCATATTAAACATTAATTATTAACTTACCAAGCTTGATCTTAACTATCATCTTAACCACCAATTCTCTAAGCTATACAGTAAGGACTACTTCACCCTTACCAAAGTTGACGTTATCCTTCATCTTAACTAGTTCTTCACACATCCCCTAAAAGTGAGATTACCCAAGTTAACCTCAATTGGTACCTTATGATAGAACCTCCACTCAAATTGACGTTACCAAGTTAACCTCAACTAATATATGACCACTCTTGCTCTTGAACCTATTTATTATTAATCATCTCATTGCTTTAAAATATCTTATTAATAAAGTAAAAGGTTCATACAAGAAAACTTTTATTAGCTTCATTCTAAGGCTTATGATTCTACTACATTGAACAAGTTATGGAGGTGCTTGGAAAATTTAGAAGCTCCCAACATACTATTATTTGCTATGCAAAAACTTTACAAAAGGCATGCATTTCAGTTTATAGATAGATAATAAAAAATTTTAGTTAATAGTTTTGTTGGGGTTAAACAAGGATGTCCTCTTTCTCCTACTTTATTTGGTCTTTTTATTGATGAACTTGAAGAGTGGATGCATAACATACTAACCCATTTTGTAATTACAATTGAAAGCAGTCTTATTAGACTTTGACTATGTGCTGATGATGTTGCCTTAATTTCAAATTCAATTGAACAATTGTATCAAATGCCTAATACTTTTGATAATTGTTGTCAACACTCAGGAATGAAACGTAATGTCTAAAAAAAAATTTATGATTTGTGCATATGTAATAAGATGTACAATTTTACTATAGCACATGAGCATGTAGACATAATTTTCTCTTACAAATATCTTAACCTAGAACACTCTTGTAATTATAAATAGATCAATGCATTACTTAGAGAGTTGCAAATAGTATGAAAGCCTTATTTACATTAAAAAGCCAATGTAAGAGGGAACCTACTCTAGCTTGGGATATTTGAAAATAACTTTATCATGTTATTGTTCAACTTACTATTTTTTATGGATGTCTTGTATGGGATCTTGCTTAATCAAATAAATATTGAAAACAAATAGAAGAAATTCAAAAGTTTTTCTTTTGTTTGATGAATTTAAAGTGAATAGAAGACACAATACGATATTATGCTTCTTGAGGTAGAGATGATGCCATTAGTGGCTAAAGCTATTTATCAATTTATAATCTACACTCATAATCTCCATGTATCTGCATTGGATAACTATTCCAAAAAAGTGATGACAAAAACCCATGATAAAGGTTGGTCTCATGATGGAGTTCTATGAGATGAACTATGATTTGTCAAGCTCCGATATCGGACCCGCGATATCGGATCCATGATATTGGGTATGCGATATCGCAACCTAACTAATGATATCGGATACACAATATCGTGATTCCTGTGTGAGCCTATAAATACACATTCAGGCGCACAAAAAAGGAGGTCGAAGTAAGTAAGTGTAGAAGTAGAGTCTTTTTGTTCATTTTTAGTTCATCTCAACTCTTTTCCTAGTGCATGCCCGCAATGCGATGATTGTAATTGTATGGAACCTTTATTCAAGTTTGACATACTTGGACACATGCATGACCGACAATAAAGATCAAGATTACTTCATCATTGTAGCAGACACTTAGTTTTAATTGCTTAATTGTTATTGTTATTTATTGCTTTCTTAATTAATATTTATTTACCCTCCTTTACTATCCCTATTATTAAATGTAGAATAAGTACGACTTAACCATGAGCATTTAAGTGTGACTACTTGGTATCCTAGTAGCATACCTAGGACATGCACTTGGTAATCCCAACAGTAGTACACAAGGTCCAAGATGTGTATGGATGATTAAGGACAGATGCTCATCGCACTTAGGCTACCTTTAATTCTCTTCTCCCATTCCCTATTAGCTTAAACAAGGTTACTTCCGTTGTCTCTAGGAGTAGCACTAGTATAGGAACCACATCATACACCTCACTCTGGGCTAAATCATACATGATAAAGCAAATACTAGTCCAAGTGGGAAGACAACGAACTGCAATCAACGAGTAACTATCTAGATACCACAACTAGTCTATCTACGAAGTTCGACCGAATCATGTGTACATGCTTGTATTCGTATGGTTGAGTGTAGGGGTACCTCGCCACTCATCATTGGCATCATTGCCAGGGACAGTGCTAGTTATTTAGAATAGTTACATCATACAATATCGTTGTAACAAAGTATTACCGATATTCCCAAATTTTCAGGAGGCTATGATTTAGATCCGCAACATCATTTACAAGACTTCCATGATGCTTGTGTATGGAACAATATTGATAATGGGTGGCAAAAACTTAAGCTCTTTCCTACGATACTCGTTGGCCAAGCAAAAGTATGGTATAGGTCCTTATGACCAAAATCAATTCAACATTGGCCAACAATGGTAGAACTCTTCAATGAAAGATATTAAACTTATGCGAGAGTGTCAGCCTTAAGGAAACAAATCCAAGAGTGGAAACAACTGTAACATGAACCCTTGGACATGGCCTTAGAAAGAAATTATGCATTATTAAACAACTGCCTAGACCATGGATTCTCTAAGGAAAGGCTAATGTATCACATCATAGGTGGGCTTTGTAATGAAACAAGGGACACCCTAGGGATGTATGCCCCAGGTCAACTATATGAGCTATGAACCCACCAATTCCAAGAGCTTATTAAGTAGGTAGCAAAAGAAGAAGGAGAAATGGCTAAATGGGAGAATGTTGAAAGCTCTCAACGGGATCAAAATCTTATATTAGCAAAGGTCCATGATCATAAAGAGGAGAAATTAACTCACCTCAAGGAGGTAGAATCATCTTTGTTAATACTACAATCACTAGATGAAATTGAGGAAAATATCAATAAAATGATGGAATTGATACATGAAAAATGTGGAGAATATGCCAACATTATTAGAGGTAGAACCATGACGAACCAAGAAACAAGACAGAACACCACTAGACAATTAGAAAGAAGGGTTGAAGAGAATAAGAACTCAACTACTAATCATATGTATCAATGTAACCTTTGCCTATACGATCACCCCAAAGGTCAATGCCCAATCTTGTCACATTTATATGAGCATTGGGGAAGAATGTTGTATCTAGAGTTCGTACAAAATTACTGTGTTAAATCACAGTGGCAAAAATTCTAGTTGTGGGGGAGGCCACCCTCAAACTAGTCACACCCTTCATACTATCTAAACCCAAGCGCTTATCAGGTTCAGCATTTTATTTTCCCAACCAGGTCAACATCCTCTATCTCACCACATTGTTATTATTCTCCTAAGTACTATCAACCCATGACCTCTCCAACAAAATCACCACCTCATATGCCTTGCACTTCTCCTCAAACTCAATATTCTCATCCTTTACCTCCTTCTACATCACCACCAATTGTTCTAGGAGGTTTTGCACCACAACCCCAACCCACAAATGTTACTTGTGCTGCTACTGTCAACCGCAGTGGGATTCCTCCACAACATCGAAGACATCCCTTCTTTAGGCATGATCGTAAAAAGGGACTACATAGTTCCAAGACCACTACATCCTTCAACCTAGAACAAGTTTGACATTGTGGTGCATCTTTCTCCTCGAACCCAACACCTCGTGTTACTTTATTAGGGCTACCAATCGATACCCCAACAACCGTGCAGCCTAATGAATATAGCCATGTAGGAAGACATATCGATCCTTACATACCATCTTATGGTCATGGGTGCTATAGTGGTTCAACTCCTTATCAATTAACCACATCTTATAACTTGCCCCATTATGTCAACTTTAATCAAGTTTGTGAAACCCCAATTCGGGTACATTCCAACCACCACATCAAAAGACACCCAGTGGTTTGGATATGACCAAGTCCCAATATTTCCAACATGCATGGATCCCAACCTTCCATTTATTAATTCTAGCCATGCTCAACTGTGTAGTTATGGGGGATATCCTCCATTCTAACAAGTAGAATTAATAAATGTTTTTCCTTTTCTTTAATTTTACAATTTTTTTTTCTAGTTTTTCATCTTTAAATTTGTTGTTTCATCTTTTAAATTATTTATTGATTTATTTTTTTCTATATTTTTATGAGTAATCTCATCTATGAATAAAGCACTCATGTGACTCGTTGGTTGAGGTGTTGTTTTCTGCTATCAAGTCTCGAGTAACTAATTATTTGGATAGCGAGCCCACAACATCCACTCACCCATTCTATTAATAAGTGGTTTTACTCTGGGTATGATGATATTCTTGACATCATTAAAACTTAAAGTAATTTTGTGCTCATTATGCCCAGAGTGAAAAAATGATGGACCAGGAGGGAATGGTCAGGGTGTGACATCAAGGGGAATTGTGGATTCTCTTTGGTGACATTTGTAGGAGTTACCATGTAGCCTGGTTGTACTAAGATCCTTGTAGATCTAACAAAAAATGGGAGTAAGAGTAATAAAGGCACTCGATAAAAGAAACCCAATGCTATTTTAGGGGGTCCCACTGGAAAGACATGCACCCATGCCTGAAGGTAGGCAGCTTCTCTGGATTACCCATCAAAAAAAAAAAGAGAAAAAGAAAAGATCAAGACAAAAGTGCAGTAAAGAAATTCCAAATCACTCCTCCCTTAAACGAAATGCCAAGTGATTGTATGCCTTGCTATCATGATCCTCTTATGGTTGTCCATCATGGGATGAAACAATGTGATGTCACTGATCGGAGGAATGGACTTGGTCTTGATTTTGGAGTGATAGGATAATGACACATTAATCATGCCCTACACTCAAGATTCATTATGCCCTGGGTCAATTACCTCATGTCCCAATCTCTACAATCCCTTCTATAATTCGCCTCATCTTGTTATTCATGAATTTCTGACTCATGTCTTGTGTAGCATTAAATTCATATCTCATCACGGTGGTATCTACATGTGTGTGTTTTGTGGGATTGGTGTGGATTACATTTCATCCTTTTAGTGCCTACGGACATTTTTAGGGTGGTTACGTAAGGGCATCATAGGTAGGAACCTGCTTTGGGGAGGACCCACTTGCATAACCTTTGTAATTTACACTCATTGCACATCGTCATCACATCATTTTATGCCCTCTGAGTACTGCATTGCCAATGTTATTCTTTCCTTTATCATCCTTCTAATTCAAACATTCCTATGCACCAAAACATGTCCTTTTTCCTCATCTTATTCATGAATTTTATTGCCTGATTCTACCCCATTATACTTTTTGTGCCTTCTGGTCTATTCACTGATACCTTAGACCTTTCAAATTAACCTTGAATCCTTCATTTTTGGCTTTTGAAATTCAGAAATTCATCAATTTTACTAAGTACCCTATTTTTAATGGGCCATGATATCGGGTACCTGATATCAGGTCCGATGCGATATTGGGTCTACGTTATCGGGTACGTGATATTGTGCCCATAAAAACTATATATATGGACCCCCCGCACACGTCAACATCATTTTGCACTATTCATGCGAGGGGATTTATTCAATTTTTCTTCCACAAATTTGCTAGCTTGCACACATATCGTTCAAACATCCATAACTTGCTCGTTAACACTCTGATTCCCATTTCAATTGAACCTATTTGAACCTGGAGTGTTCAGCTTAGTCGTGGGGGAAGGGTACACTCCAAGTTGTGCATAATTTTTCCAAAATTCATTGTTGCCCGAAGGATATTATAAAGGGTAAATGACCATTAAAATGTTAAACACGTTGTCAAATCAATTTTATCTCTTCACCCACACCATGAGAATTAAATTTTGGAGCCACCTAATGAAATTGGGCCCAATATCAAAACTTTTAAGGGACATTCTCATGAAATTCTCTAACTTTGGATCACACTAAACAAGACATGAATTTATTAAGGGCAAGAAGTAAGGTATAAATGAAATTTTGTAAGTAACCTTACTAATAGTCGATCCCGTGTGATTGTAGATGGCCCCTAAATGTGGACAGCTAAACGACCAAGGAGAGGCAGAGGCTAGGCATCTCTTGAGGACCATACAAAATAGGAGGCACAATCATTCAACATCCATCAAGAGCCTCCTATTACTATGCAATCGGGACAGGCTGAAGGAGGAGCCGGTGAAGCAGTTGAATAAGGACAACATCTCATGTTGTCCCTGGAGTGTGTTCAGGCAATTCATGACAGGTCCACGTTAGTAGCTATAATAGTGGAACTCAACTTTGGACCTTTCACTGAATTTGCTCCTGAGGTAGTCAGGGACCAACTCAAAGGGTCTCCATTATGGCCTATCCTCTTTGAAAGTGGTGCCTGGTACTTAGGAGAGACGTATCAATTTTGGCACAATAATGAAGATGGCACCATAGTTGATATTGGTGGTGTTTCTGTAGATTTCTCTACCAAAGCCATTTTGAAAGTGTTGAATCTTCCAAATACAGGGCTAAAAGTTGCTCACTTACCCACTCACTTCGATGCTAATGCACGAAAGATCTGGTTGAAAAGGACGTACGACAAGGAGGACAAAACGTATGGAGAATTGACACTGGAAGAGAGAATATATTTTAAGATTGGTACATATCACATCTTCCCCACAAAAGGGCTGAACAGAATCTCCACATATGCGGCTAGAGGAAGTGCAATATTGATGGGCAAGGTTAATGTCAACCTACCCCATCTATATCTAATAGATATTTTAAGGTAGTTTGAGGAATGCAAGATAGGGAAGTTTGCATTGCCCTTCCCCTGTCTCATTAGAAAGCTGTGCTTGTGTGCTAGAATTTTGGGGTACACCAATGACGTCCCCAAAAGGGCCCAAAATGCTTCATTTACTAAATTGCTGAAGCCACCAGCCCCAAGGAAAAGTGCTGGTGAGACCCTAGAGCTGGAACAAGAATAGACAGTGGGGCCCACTGCAACTCAAACTGCAAGGCCTAGCCAACTCCCAAGCATAAGGCCCAGTCACCAATAAGAAGTGAGGCCTAGCACAGGCTAGCAAGACCAACCGTCGCCACTGCCATAGGATTATTGACCATCGATGAGCCATCTCAGGGCCATCGCTGAGACGGTTAGCAAGGGAAGCCATGATGAGACCAACCTCTTCTGGGTCATAGATGATACTATATGATCCACGGTCTTCATCAATTATGCATGGGACGAGGTGTCAATCCAAAAAGGAGGAGGGGAATTGCACTGGTCACAATAGATCTCAGGGAACACAACATCCTTTTAGGTGTAATTAGAAACTGGTGATGGGGCCACAACAGTGGTCATGCAGCACCAAGATGCAGCAAGAGCCATAGAAGTAGTCACGAACCACATAAAAGAATCATTCAATGTCCTTGTTGTGCCATTAGCGGATTTTACGGGAGCATGCGATGCTCAAACTTTGGCCGATCCCTCGATGACTCCTGTGGAGCATGAGGATGTTCTCGATCAGTTGCTGCAGATAAGACAAGTGATGACATCCCTGTTTGACATTCCTCAAGATGTCACAGAAACTCAATCAAACCTCATCTTCACCAAAGGAAAGTTGGTTATGGTAGAGATTAGGGCTGAGCATGTAGAGGCGAAGTTGGAAAGATTCCAAGAGAAGCTCATCACCCTACAAGCTGCACAGCAGGACCCATCTCAATTTATTCTTGCAGAATAGCTAGAGTCCTTCAAGACAGAGCAACTTTATAAATTATTAGCAAAAAATAAAAGGGTGGTAGAGGAGAAAGAGAAGGCCAATTGGGATCCTTCTAAGGCACAAGCTTAGACATATGCACATGTCAAAGCACTCAAGGCCTTGCAAGAGGAGAATAAATAGCTTGCTGGAGACAATCTTCAGTTGACCACCATGAAAAAACAAATGAATGTTCTTGAAGAAAATTTTCAGCAGTTAAGAAAACAATTAGTTAGGGTCAACCAGGACATGAATCGCTTGGCTAGAGAAAATCGAACCCTCTCAATGGAGGAGGTACGTGCAATTTGTCAAAAGACGGCCATTGAAATAAGCGTGTGAAAAAACAAGGCCAAGAGACATGAGAAGCTAAAGGAACACTTCAGGGACCAGGTGGGAATGTACAAGCAAGTAATTGAAAAATAAGTCCATCTGGCCAAGGCCCATATCAACACTCTTAATGCTCAAAACACTGATTGGCGGGCCATATTGGATACCTATGCATTCTTCCACCAAGCAGAGCTCAAGAGTCGGGACCTGTAGATACAAGATCTTATAGAGTACATGGAATTGGCAAACCTACGGTATGCCAACTTAGCCATGTTAATAGTAGGACACCCGAGAATAGAGTTAGAAAAGTAGGTAACAACCACCTATGCGAAATATGAAATAGAATTTGCTGAGCACAAGAAGATGCTACAAAAATTAGAAGTAGAAAATTCTGAATTAGAGGTGGTCAAGGCTAGCTACCAGGGACAAAAAGTTTTCATGGTAGAATTGGCTCAATGGCTTACAGATTGCCAAGAATACAAGGATAAAGCTAGAGCCTATGAAGAGGAATGACGGCTGCTTGCGGCTTGCTATGTTAAGGCCAACCAAATGTTTCCACAACTGTCGTTTCCATGGGAGGTGTTGACTTCATCAAACATTGGAACATTAGCATGGACAACAAAGGATCCCTGAACTGAAGAGGAAAAGCTCCAGGCACTCCTTTAGAGCCATCAACTTCCAAAACCTATAACACAAGACAAGGGGAAGAGATCCATGGAGGAGACACTACCACTAGGAACCATATGAGTTCCAATAAATTTTGTAATTCTATGTTTGTGTCCCAATTTTGTTGTATTCAATTTTCCACTACGGCATGAATAAATTTCTAGTTAGTCAATAATACCATACCTATCCATTATGTAATCAATTGAACTTATTCTCATTTTGTTTGACTCAAGGACGAGTTTTCATTCAGTCATGGGGGTATGATGAACCATGATTTGTCAGGCTCTGATATCAAACCCACGATATCGAATCCATGATATCGAGTACGTGATATCGCAACCTAACTAACAATATCAGATACATGATATCATGATTCCTGTGTAAGCCTATAAATACACATTTGGGCACATGAAAAAGGGGGTCGAAGTAAGTAAGTGTAGAAGTAGAGTCTTTTTGTTCATTTTTAGTTCATGTCAACTCTTTCCCTAGTGTATGCTCGTAGTGTGATGACTGTAATTATACGGAACCTTTATTTCGAGTGTGACGTACTTGGACATGCACATGACTGGCAATAAAGATTGAGATTACTTCATCATTGTAGCATTCACTTAGTTTTAATTGCTTAATTGTTATTATTATTTATTGCTTNCACGAGCATTTAAGTGTGACTACTTGGTATCCTAGTAGCATACCTAGGACATGCGCTTGGTAATCTCAGTAGTAGTACATGAGGTCCAAGATGTGTATGGATGATTAAGGACGAATGCTCATCGCACTTAGGCTAGCTTAGATTCTCTTCTCCCATTCCCTATTAGCTTAAACAAGGTTACTTCCATTGTCTCTAGGAGTAGCACTAGTATAGGAACTACATCATACATCTCACTCTGGGCTAAACCATATTTGACAAAGCAAATACTAGTCTAGGTGGGAAGATAGTGAACTGCGATCAACTAGTAACTATCTAGATACCACAACTAGTCTGTTTACGAAGTTCAACTGGATCGTGCGTACATGCTCTTATTCATATCGTTGAGTGTAGGGGTACCTTGCCACTCATCACTATGGCTTAATAAATGGAATACTCAAGAATACATTCTATATTCTAATCCTAAAAAAGTTCACAATTTGGTAAAATAATTAATATTTAAAAAACTCTGGGAAAATGTAAAAGGAAAAAAAAAATTATATTAGCAAAATGGCATTTAGAGGTAGGAAGCCAATTAGAGGCAAGTCAAATTGATTGATATTTTATGAGTAAGAATTTGTTGGTGATGAGTGGCGAGGTACCCCTACACTCAACCATACGAATACGAGCGTTACACGCACGATCCAGTCGAACTCCACAGACTAAGTGCTTATGCGCCTTATGGAACACTTAAGGTTAATCAATCATTGTCTTCCCAAGCTTACTTGTATTTTTCACGGTTGTATGGTTAAGTAGGCTTGAGGTATGTGATTTTTATGTCTTTTATCTTTTTATTGCCTATGCTGATAGGGGAAAGGGTGAAGAGACTAAGTAACTAACTTTCACTAACTAAGCTTTAATCGTCCTAGCATCAGTATCCATTCCCACTTGTTGTACACACCCTGAACTAATGCAACGCTACTGGGATTACCAAACACTATTTGTTACTGGGTTACCAAGCGTAACGCACGTGCTTGAAGCGGTCATACTGAATGCACTTAACTAGGAGAGTTGAGGGTTGAGAGAGATTAAGTATCTAGGAAAAAAATTAATCATTTAACAATAATTAAATTCTATTTAGCTTAATCCATATGCTGCAAGGTTTATCTAAAAGTTTATCTTTATTGTCGTACAGAAATGTGTGCTCAGGTACAAATTTTCTCGAATAAAGATCCATTCACTTTGAGACTCCTACTGCGGGCACATGGAAATTATTGTAATTTTGGAATGGTAAAATGGCAAGAGTTTGGATAAGGTCTAGATCTAGATGGGAAAACAAGGGAAGTCTGCCTCTTATTTATAAACATAATGGCGGGACGCGATATCACGTACGCGATATCGCAGCTTATCATACCCCCATGACTGAATAAAAACTTGTCCTCAAGTTCCTTACAAAATATTGGGAAGGTATGGGATTATTGACTGGGATGACACTAATGGTAAATGGGATGACATGTGAATGGATCATCATTACAAAACATGACAAAATTAGTGTTCACAACAACAAGAGTGAACACTTTATACATTTGACATCAGACCTTATTTGGCAGTTGAGAGAGAAGAGAGAAGAGAGAAGAGATCTGTTGCTACCATGCCTAGATTGCGCTTTTTGTTGTCCATCCATAAGTGCACCATTGATCTTGTTCCTTGCATAATTGCTTCAGCATCGATCCATTCCAAGTGTTCCCTCCAAATCCAATCCATTGTTGTATGATTGCTATCTGCACACACAACACAGTCTTATGTTAGCAAGGATAATTGAATCACAATGCAATTGATACCTTGCTTCGGTGAAAGGTCCATTGGCTTAGTTTTGGTATGGCTAATTGCGGATTCTGGAGATATAATATTGGTGACTACCGAAGGCGTAGGGGTTAGGAGAAAATTGAAAAAATTGGGCCAAGATCCCCATGGCTAAGAGCGAACCTCTGATAGCAATAGAATGGAAAAAGACAAGGAATAAGAAAGATGGAGAAAAAGAGACAATTGGAACGTCGACGAAATAGATGTCAAGATGGAAATGAAAAAAATAATGTTGATTGCAAAAATGTTTAAGGGAAAGAAATCAACTGATGCACCAAATAGGAATGCTAGTGGGTCCTCCCCAAAGCAAGCTCATGCTCTTAATGCCCTGACATTTCCACATTTAAAGAGTCCGTAGGCTCTGGAAATGTCATTTGGAAGCAAGAGTTAAAGTCTTAACCACAAGAGTTTACCAAAAAGAAAACAACGCATCAACCAACATATGAGCTACTGATACAATCGGCAATGAGGTGAACAATGGAGAAAGAATGATGGAAAGAAGAGAATGGAATGGAGTCTCAAGAACAAGGTGGTGTACAGCCCCTTGTGTATTGATGGTTAATGTGACTTGGTAGATCTCATTCCAAATCCAGCCTCAAACCATCCACATCCAATGACTTCGCATTAATACATGTGGCCAATCCATCCACTTGAAGTAACAAGAATACCTCCCTCAAAGAGTCACCACCATTTCGACGAGATGAGAAAGGAGAAAGTGGGAAGTGAGAAGGGCCTTAGTTAGAGGGAACATGTTTTTAGTTCCATAACCAGTGTTTGTAGCCCAGATGATTATTTTGTCTAAGGTGTATGCTTTGAATTCCCACTATTTTTTTTTTGTGTTTTGCGTGAGAACCACACCATGCAAAGATGTATTTATTTTTATTTTCATGAGTCTCAGCTTCCCAATAATGGAGTAACGTTAGAATGGTAAGAAAACTGAAGAAGAAAACATCCAAGCACCCAAGAGAATGGGCAACACAGATGCATCAAGTCCCCTTAAAGTCACACCCTTTTCAATCCTTGAGTCCTTCCTTAGTTTGATAAATGCCTAGTCACTGATTCATTGATAAATGCCCAGTCACATTTCCAAGCCAAGAGAAACCATAGAAATTTATGGATGCATGGGTGATGTGAACTCATTGCCTGTTATATCAAAAGAACCATACTTTAGTATCAACATTGTAACTTAAAGGTAAAAACCAAACATTAGCAACTAATGAAATACAGTTCATACCATCACCAAGAGCACTTATTAGGTGACAAACTTACAAGATGGATAAACACACATACACATACAAATAAAAGAAAAATTATGAACGATGTTGTAAAACAAAAAGAAGAAAAAAGTTAAAGAAATTCTTAAAACAAAAAATGTGTAAAACAAAAATGTGTAAAAAAAAACTTAAAAAGGAACTGAGGGCCTCGAATGATCAGAATAGGTGGCCATCTCCCCCATGACTGAATTGAAAGGGAGAGATCTGAAATAATGAGTGCTTATTTGAACTTTTTAGAAGTGTCCAAACTTTTCCAATTGATGTTTTCAGGTTAAGGGTTGGAAGTTGGCGACACTCATGCTCTAATGTATCTATGCTTTCGTTGTGGTTGCAAGTTGTTCCCCCAGTTAGTTCCATGCAGCATGTTGATGAGTTGCTTTTTTTATTAGCTGTCAACCACCGGGTGTTTTCTTGTTATGTGGTTGCTACATACATGCACTTTTGTATGTTAGTTTCCTAGGCACACCGGTTGCATGCAGGTAATGCTGAACATTCCTGTATGCGATCACCCTCTGTATCACTGTATGTGATGCATGGAACCTTCTTCTTCTCGATCTTTCCATAATGTGTCATAATCACATGTAATGTATTCTGTGTATAGCTACATCATGCCTATCTGTGCGAGAGCACGAAGGAGCATGTTAGGGACTACACGATCTGGGGGTAACACTATGTTACCTTGCAAGTCTCTCCAACGTAGTTGTTCATCTTGATGGAGGATAAAGGTAAAATCAGGTATATACTCATCGTGATGAGTATACACTACTTGATACTGTTGAGGAACTGGCAGTTCTTGGTTATGTATGTGGTGTCGTCGACTGTCTTTTGTGTTATCACTAGGTGGTGAAGTGCTTTTATGAGAAGAAAAAGACATTGTTGCCTTGTTGGTGTGCTATTGACCATTGTTTAATGTTTCTCTTGATTAACCCTAAGGGTTCGTTTAAGCTTCCCAATGATGTGGATGATTTCCTATGTTCTACTTAGTGCACAAACAACTTAGTCCCTGGCAATTGTGCCAATGATGAGTGGCAAGGTACCCCTACACTCAACCATACGAATACGAGCATTACACGTGCGATTCGGTTGAACTTCGTAGACTAAGTGCTTATGCACCTTATGGAACACTTAAGGTTAATCAATCGTTGTCTTCCCAAGATTACTTGTATTTGTCACGATTGTATGGTTAAGTAGGCTTGAGGCATGCGATTTTTATGTCTTTTATCTTTTTATCGCCTATGCTAAGAGGGGAAAGGGTGAAGAGACTAAGTAACTAACTTTCACTAACTAAGCTTTAATCTTCCTAGCATCAGTATCCGTTCTCACTTTCTGTACACACCCTGAACCAATGCAACACTACTGGGATTACCAAACCCTATTCGTTACTGGGTTACCAAGCGTAATGCATGTGCTCGAAGCGGTCGTACTAAATGCACTTAACTAGGAGAGTTGAGGGTTGAGAAAGATTAAGTATCTAGGAAAGCAATTAATCATTTAACAATAATTAAATTCTATTTAGCTTAATCCATATGCTGCAAGGTTTATCTAAAAATTTGTCTTTATTGCCATACACAAATGTGTGCTTAGGTACAAATTTGCTCGAAGATACGTTTACTTTGAGACTCCTATTGCGAGCACATGGAAATTATTCTAACTCTGGAATGGTAAAATGGCAAGAGTTTGGCTAAGGTCTAGATGTAGATGGGAAAACAAGGGAAGTCTGCCTCTTATTTATAGACATAATGGTGGGACGCGATATCGCATGGATGGATGCGATATCGCGGCTCATCAGTTGCCGAAGAGATTAAATCAACAATCCAAAAAATTTAAAAATCTTATCATNGAATGGTTGTGGAATGGGTAAGATAGTCAATCATGCTATCAAAATTGGATCCCAAGTAGTGAATCTTCTTTTATATGCAAATGATGTTGCCTTGATTTCCATTGTTGCAAAAGGTAGGCAAAATATGTTGTAAATTTTAGAAAATTATTGTCATTAATTAGGTCTTCAAGTAAATGTAGATAAAACTAAATTGATGATTTGGGGTACAAGAAATACTTGTTATAACTTCTATTTTAGAGGTAACAATGTATCAATAATAGATTCTTTTAAATATTTGGATCTCATTTATACTAACAATTACATGTGAGGGTAGTGTATCAAAGAAAAAATAGCAAGAGGTTTCAAGGCTTTGTATGCTTCTAAAAACAAGTACAAGGATTTAGAATGCAATGGAATATCATCTATCTTACTGTATTGTATGGATGTATTGTTTGGAGACTTGAATTCAATGCTAAACTTTGGAAAGATATTGAAAGAGTGCAAAAAACTTTCCTTCTTGATGAGTTAAAGGTGGAGATGTAAACACCTTACTCAATGTTATTATGTGAATGTGTTTTATTACCTTTAGAAGTAAAAGTGTTGTGTTAATTCATCACATCTACTCATAGCTTACATATCTCAAGGCAAGACAAATTCTCTAAGCAATTCTTGAGGATTCACAAGACCATGGCTAGTACTTTTAGGGGATGCAATGGTTGAGATAATGTAATATCACTTAGGAGGATGTGCAACAAAATCCTAAGCATATTCGCCAACTAGTCAAATAGAATGTTTTAACATAGATATTATCTAATATGGAAGGCAAGAGACAATTATATTTACACCACATTCAATCTAATAAACTAGATGTAGAAGCTCACTATTTCTCAAATACTATTCCAATCAAGTATCCCAATGCTATCAACAAACTTTGCTTAAGTTTTCATCATCTTAGAAATGAAAGTGAAAGATGGATTTAATTTCCTAGAGAAGATAGTATTTTTAGGTTGTGTAGATCAAGAGCCCTTGAAGATGAGTGACATGTGTTTCTTTCTTGGGCTATGACTACACATGTAAGACAACATTATAATGTTGCATCAAAAAGCTTGTATGATTTGTTTTTGATGTTCCCATGGGTGCTTGGTCAATTTGTAGAGTATATCCTTATTTTTCATGAAAATGTAATATCTATCTAATAGATCCTATGGGTCTTCAGATGTAATAAAACTTCATTTCATTATACTTAAATAGTATTAGATGAGGCCTCAATTCAAATGCAAACTATTTATTTACTGCTATTTCTCTTCAATTCCGATGCACAATTAACAAAGTTCAAATGAGATCTCATTATTTGAGAACTGAAATAAGTAGATGGTAAAAAATTCATCCTAAAGAATGAACATGCAAATTGCACAATACACATAACATTAATAATGAATACCGCTTTTTCCTGAAATGTCTTGCAGTGAAGCACTTTACATGTATATGAGATATTACACATTACACATATATGGGATATTATATTTGCAAATTTCATTGATTTTTTCCAAATGTTACTAAAAACACTTAGTAATTTTCTTATCAATGTTTTCAAAACTTATAGCATATATATTTGTACTATCCAATAGATCTAGAGAAGAAGTAATCAAATTTTAATTTCAGTTTCATTAATTCTCTAAGAAATGGATAATTTCAATCTAACTTAAGAACTTAACAAACTTTAGTGGATTAATTAAAAATGATTACTGTATCTAATCAAGCTAATGAGAACATAGCTCAATTAAGTAGATATAGATGTTTTGAATGATGCTAATGAAAGTATCTTAATGGTAGGGAGAGAATCCTTGATCTAAGTTATTATATAAATATTACCAACTATCTTAATGAGCTCAATTAATCTTACATTGTTAATCTATACTATCAATTGTAGGGATATGATATTTCTCTAGCAAATTTAATTGGAATGACATGTAATGTCGCTAGATTTGGTGGGCGATTCTTTAAGCACATCCACTGCTTCTTTCTAAAATTCATACCCAAAGGTATAAACCTGTAGAATTTGTGATAAACTTGTAGAATTTGTGAATTTGTTGCTTTATCATCCAAACATCCATCACAATTCACCATTAGCAAAATCAACCAACCAATCAACCAAACAAATCCTTACTTTAACATCATCAACCAAACATCCATCACAATTCACCATTAACAAAATTACTCAACCCATCAACTAACCAATCAACCAAACAAATCCTTACTTGAAAATCATCAAACAACCAATCAACTAAAGAGATCCTTATTTTAACATCAACCAAGCAATCAACCAAACAAATCTATAGATCCTTACCTTAACATCAATCAACCAAACAAATCCTTACTTTAACATTAGGTCCTTACTTTTGTCCAAGGTGGAACGATCCCTTACTTCGAGATGTAACATCCAACATCCAATGATTCACCACCAATAGAATCACTTAACCAAACAAATACTTACTCTAACATCATCAACTACCTAATCAACCAACATCCAACAAATAACATCTATTGATTCACCACCAACAAAATCACTTAACTAAATAAACACTTACTTTAACATCATCAATTACCTAATCAACCAACATCAGGTCCTTACTTTCATCTAAGGTGGAACCCCTTACTTCAAGATCTAACATCCAACATCCATTGATTCACCACCAACACAATCACTTAACCAAATAAACACTTGCTTTAACATCATCAACCCCTTACTCAACCAACAAAATCACTTAACCAAACAAACACTTTAACATCATCAACCACCTAATCAACCAACATTAGGTTCTTACTTTCATCCAAAGCAAAACATCCCCCTACTAAAAGATCTAACATCTTACATCCAAGACATAACATCCATCCATTCCCCACCCCCCACAAAAAAGATCCAACATCTTAAATCCAAGACATAACATCCATCCATTCCCAACAAACAAAAGCACATAAGCAAACAAACACTTGATGTGCCCCTTACCCAACTAGGTGTTGGTGTTGTGGTTCTCTACGTAACATGAGGTGAGGTCTACCACTCAATCCTTGGCCCATGCATTCCCCACAAACAGAATCACTTAACCAAACAAACACTTACTTTCTCATTGAAAGTTATTCACCAAATAGCTCACCCAAAAGGCAAAATCGCTTAACCAAACAAACACTTCACAAATCACCCAAATAGGCAAAATCACTTAACCAAACAAACACTTCACTTAACCAACAAACACTTGCATTCTCCACAAGAATCAGTTAACCAAACAAACACTTACTTTCTCATTGAAAGTTATTCACCCAACAGCTCACCCAAACAGGAAACCAATCCCTTAAAGGAAAAAATCTTGAATCTTTTACTTTGTAAGTTTGTTTGACATTGAAAGATTTATCTTCTCTTGTATAAGAGTGAAAACAAACAATAAAAAGAAAAAGAAACCACAGATTATGTTTGACAAGAGCCAAACCAACCCAAACCGATAAAAAAAGTTGCTCGAGATATCCAGTGAATGAAGGAGGCCATTGATAGTGCTAAAAGGCAATTGACTTTTAGAAGATCGTACTCTTTTTAACGACCATCCCCACAGCTTCGAGAGCGGAAAGCGAATCGTTTCTCCCCAAGCGCCTGATATTTGTTACAAACTCGTTAAGAGATCGAAAGATGTAAAAAGAGGTGGACTTTTGTTACGGCACTTTTATATTTAACTACGGTGAGTCGAATTTATTTAAATACACCCATCCAGGGTGGAGCAAAGTTCCAAAATATTCCATTCATTATAGCGCCATGTCGTTAAAATGACCAGAAGCTCCGAAAGTCCAGTTTAAAAATATTCCATCAATTACATAGACGACCTGGCATACATTGTACCCTTAATACATCAATCAATGTCCGCCGTAGCTCACATAATTGTAGGTGAGCGACAGGTGCAAGCGACAGCATTAAAATTCAGGTTACCGGATGAAGATGTCTGTATATACGGCTACAGAGAGAAGACGGGAAAGGAGACAGGAAGTAATCCAGTTTCCAAATTGCAAATGATTTCCAAGAGTGTGCTTAAAAAAAACAGAAACCGGGTTCCTTCCAGAATTGCATTAGGACTTCACTTGTATTCGAGGGTCATGTTGTTCTCCGGAGCCAGTCCCACGCAAGCCCTCATCACGTTCTCCAGCATGGCCCTCTGCTTTGCCAGAGCGTTTACCACTGGTGTGCCAGGAGGAACCTGCAGACACCAATAATTCAGCACTCAGAAATAATTCAGACCACACTGGATACATTCCTGGTCCCTGAGAACATTATTGAGATCAATACTCTGCTGATCGGATCTCGCAGAAAAGTACAGGGCAAGGCATGACAGCTTACCACTGGAGCCTTTGTAAGGTAGCTCAGAAGACTTGCCACCGGGTGGAATGAATGGAACTTGGCCTGCCATTCCACAGTGCAATGCACATGTTGGTGATTAGTTATTTCGGGAAAGAAGCAGCAAAACTGTTTAATTCGGGTACCAAGCTTACCTCGCCTTCTTTCTTGAGTTGAATCCTAGTGCAGAGCTCAGCGAGGAGCACCAGATCGAGGATTAAGGGCGCAGCAAGCAGGGAATCTTCGCAGGTGTTGTGGATGACCAGCGTGTTCTTGCCTCCCATGAAAATTTCGGAGGTGTACTCATCCATGGCTCGTTTGCTGTCCCCAACGTAAGGCACATACTGCAGAAAACCCACGATATTTCAGATTAACAAAGTATTGAGGCGACTGGAGACCCATGCAGGGAGACAACAGGAGACAATTTGCAGTCATCAGCAGCTAACCTTGATGACCACAACGTGATCGGGATGCTCGCCCGGCTCGTAGAGGATGGCGTTGCTGGAGACCATGTCATCCACCACATTGCTCTTGGAGATCTCTTTGGAACGGAAGGTCTGTGGCGCAGAGAGATTCATGCCGTCGTTGTTTCCCAGGTGGTTGTAGCTCACGATGGAGGTTGGCTGTCAGCACGAAGAAGGAAAATTTTGATAAGTAAATAAATAACTGCGCCAAATGCAGAGGTTGTATTATTGAATTCTGCATGTACAAACCTTAAGACCAGCTCCCACGAGGAAATCGACAAGCACGGACTTGAGCTTGGTTTGGCCACTCTTGAAATCATCTCCGCCGATGAGGCTGTTCTTCTCGACAGCCAAGTCAATCAACCCTATGATCAAACAAAGCAACCACTACAGGTTAACCAAACTCCAGAATATTATCTGCAAAATCGCTGTCAATCGCATTTAGAATCGACAAAAGTGCAATCACGTTGCTGCGGGAATGGTCTGGAACTTTTCCTTGAAGAGTTTGGCGACACAAGGGAAAGTGTAAAACTGCAGTCAATTAATGAAGTACAGTCACCTGGCTTTAAAATTCCAATTACATACCAGGGACGAAAGTGTTCTGAGGACTGCCATTGATGAAAGGGACGCCCTCCAGGACGCAAGCTATGGCGTAGATTGTGGACGGAGAAATTTCCGATTCGTTTCTGTCCAATGCAGCCAACAGGTTCTCTTTCGTGTCATTCAAACCCACCACTACATTGCTGTATCGTTCAGTGTTAGCGGTCCACAGGACCACAACCTTGTCAACCTTCGTGTTCGCCTTGAATTCTCTGCAGTCACGTGATGGCACTGCTAGTAAGAACTGCTATGATTCGTAATTTCCATGAATGAAATGCGTAAAACTACCTTATTTTCATAAATTAACTTGTGTGTTGGCATAATTACTTTGTCTTGCACTGTAACTGGGCTCTAACACTCAGAAATTACAGCATCCAGATAGCTAAATTAATAGATATCCGGCAATACCGCACTGCTAGAGCCTGTTTCACGGCCAAGAACTTCAATTTATTTCAGTTTTCAATCAGTGACAGCAGTGTACCTGATATCCTGAATGATCTTCAACATCTGCTCCTTCCTGGAGCCCTTAACGATGTGGTTGGCCCTCTCGCCCTGGTTCGCTGCGATGAAGTCCGGATCGTAGATGCCCGGCAGAGGGGTCATTCCCTGCATGTAGGGACGCAGCTGCTTCTGTAGGTCCATTTCCAGGACCTTAGCCCGAGCCATCGCATCCGCCAAGTTCATGTTGCTGATGTCCCATCCGCCAAACACTATATCGTTGGGATCCACCTGCGTCCAAGAGACAAACCTGCGATTACCGCTGAACTCGATACTGGAATATACAGGAATCATTGAGTGCTTTTTCGGGACGTACCAAAGGCAAAAGGCTCTTGAATGGAGCGTGAATCTCCTCTCCATTGTAAGAGCCGATCCTGCACGTCGAGGCCTGCGTAAGAGAGCCGAAGTAGTTCGCCTGCTGGACCTTGTCCTTGGTCACCCAGGAGATTCCTCTGCGGAGCCATCGCTAGATTGTCAGCCATTCGACATGACGTGCTTTGACCATACATCGGCCAAAATATAAAAACATAGTTTTTTCTATTTTTGTTAAACAATAAAACATCTAAGGCCACAACGGTGTACACAGACAGTAAACAAATTTGCTTACTCTCTGTTAGCGATTACCCCGGCAGTGAGCGTGGAGCCGTTATTTCCACCCCATCCTACCAGCATAACCCTGAAAAGACATAGCAAATGGAATCACGTCATTAGAAACAAAAATCTCGTTTCTGGCAAACTTAAAACACTTAATTACTTTCTGATCTTCTGTATCTCCGTGTGCGGCATATTCCTTTGAAAATATTTCCAGTTTTCCAGAACTTTGTGGCATTTTTTAGTTATTTCTAGCGTTACTCAACTTGCTCAAACAATATGACTCGTACCGAAAAAACTCCCTTCATACGGACTAGTATATCTGTAAAAAGAAGCGCAAACTCGGATTGAAACAGGAATCTTACGTTTCAATTTCCAGACTAAGACTTGTCCGTTAAGGCAAGAGTCATTTTCTCATCTAAAACTTCCTGCATTATGTATAGTGCGTCGAATTCAATATTCCTAATGTCTTAGACAACAAAAGTAGTAACAAACGATTTTCATAAATAAGCTTTCAATAAACAAAAACGACAACTTTATCTACAAAGGACGACAAAATCAAAACAACATCATCAAATTTGGCTGAAAGCACAAATCTTGCATGTTCCATTCTTTCATTCACCAGCTTATGGTCTCCTACACAACCGAAAACAGCTAAGAAACAAACACAAAGCAATATACAGAGCCCGTTCCACATGCAGATTTCATCAATCCTTTCAGCATCATCACCGTCAAAATAAGCACATTAACGGCTCACAATAATAGGAAACAAAACAAATCACATTTTCAAGATGATCATTCACCGAGGAAACAAAGAAACGGCCTTAAAATGAGGTGAACGAGCAGCGAAATCCACTTCTCAAGACAACGATCCACGATATGGACCGAAGACGGCCCCAGAATCCAAACAAAAAAACTCGAATTGCGCCGAAAAAGCCTCAAACTTACCCTAGCTTAGGCACTTTGCGGTCGGTCCTGAATTCATACTTGACTTCCTTGGGCCTCACGATCCACTGGTACATGCCATTGCGGTTCTCATGCACAAGCTCCGTCGTCTGGTAGCCGTACACCGATTCGATGCTCTCCTCGGTGTAGGTCACGTTGGGGCTCTCAACGCAGAAATTCTCGATGAACATCTTGGCTCAGAAAGAAAACTCCCAACACGAAATGCAACAATCTACAAAAACAAGAGGCCAAACTGCGTAAGAATCGCTCCTAAAACGGGGTTCCAGAACGCGGATCAAAACAAACAGCCTCACGAACAATTTAAGATGCGGAAGCCACGCACCGGAAGCGGAACGGGAGAAAGCCAAGCTGTGACCTGCAGAAACGGACACGAAAGAGTGGCCAAAGGGGGGGGGAGGGGAGGAACCTTCCGCTTCGCCGACTTCGAACTGGCGACCTCTTGCTCTGCTGGAAACATGAGGCGGTGCGGGGGTTTATTTATAGTCCCGAAGCGGGGTCAGACGGGGGCCCAGGGTTGGGATCCCAAACCCTGGGTTCGAACCCACGCCTAGTCACGCCGCAGCCCATTGCTTTGCCACGTGGCGGTGCCTCATCCATTGGCTACTGTGCCACGCGGCGCTTTGTCAGGAGAGGAATCGCGTAGAATCTCTGTGGAGGAAGCTAATAATTGAGTAATCCCGATCCCTGTTGTCGACTCATTTTCCTGCACTTTTTTAACATCCCGACGACGATTAAACCCGTGGAAATTTTTTCACAAGGCGGTGGTCCTTTTGTTTGTTTTTTGGTTTAATTTTTTTTGACCAATAGATAACATTCTTTCTCTCCCGATGGTTCTGCTTTAATTTTTTTCAACCTACCAAGTATGGGTAATGTAGGGACGAAGTGGACGCTTGTGGCAGCCGTGACAAATAATCGCGGGCTCACGTGATGTATGCTCTAGAGAGGTCGCCATTCCATTGCCCTCATCTTTTCATGTGTTTTGTCTCTAGGTGCTGGCAAGATTTCACTTGTCTTCTTGTCTCAATCCTAATTCCAATGCCAATTATTGTTATTGCATGTGGAGTATGCAGGCTCTATGGAAGGCTTTTCGTTCCCCACCACCTCATTGTGGCCCCAGAGTTGGTTGGAATTAGGGAGCCACATAATGGAATCAGGATGGAATGAGGTTTTCCACATTAGACATTGATGTTTTGCAACACCCCACAGCTTTAGGATGATTACCATCTTGAGCATTAATTCATCAAGTCTATGGTGGTCCAGTATGTTAGTTAATCATGAAGGATTCATATGATATTATAAATCAAATATTGATATAAGGATGGGGAGTGTACATCAATCTCGTAATTATGACCTTGATAGGTTGATCAATATTCATCTATTACATTAAACGTTTCAAAATTTCATTGATTCTTACATTGTTGATATCTTAGTTATAGTGGTCCAACGGCCTCCTCTTAGGTCCTTTTGGTAATCATGATGTTGACATCCTTGTATCATTTAAGGACAAAGTAATGGAAATTTTCTTATAGGATCCACATGTATGTTAATTGTGTAAATTTTGATTGGGTAATTAAACTACAGATGTGATAATACAAACTCAATATCAATATCTACCATTATTAGGATGGAAACTGCAAATCAAACCTGTAACTATGACAACAACAACTTGATTGCCAAGTATTGACAATATAGATTCCTTGCAACTTTAAAATGTTTTATACATTTCTTTGTGACGGTTTATCCATATATTGCATATTGATGAGTCACAGTTCGATTGGCTGCATCGACAGTGTTGTTTTTTGGCCATAAATATGCGCCTATTAGCCACATTTATGGTATAAGAGATTGTAGTTGTAGCGAAGCTCTTGCAGTTTTTCCATTTGAAAGTTAGAATTTTTCCCTTGTTGTACCTGAGCACGACAGTGTGCATAGCAATAAAGATGAGCTTTGTGATAAACCTTGCAGCACCTTGGATAGATTAGCTATTTTCATTTATGCATTCAATGCTTTCAATGATTTATTTAATGTTGCAATTATTTATTAACTATTTGCAGTAATTAAGTTAATGAGGCAATTAAGTAAGATAAATTACACACATAAGTACGACCGCTTCAAGCATAACACGTATTCGCTTGGTAATCCCAGTAGTGTTATTGCTTGGTATGCCTAGTAGTATAGCACTTGGTCACCCAACAATGGATACGTGGGTTCAGGACATGTACGGAAAGTGGGACTGGATGCTTATGTTAGGATTAGTTAACTGCTAGTTAATTAGTTAAGCCAATTACTTTTATCTTCATTCAAACACTAAACCATAAAAATACAAAATGATAAAAATTAGATGCCTCAATTACACTTAACCATACCATTGTACATTTCAAGTGTAATTGGGAAGACAACAATTGACCTTAAGGCAAGATTCACTTCCTAGAGGACTAGTGCATCGAAAACGATAAAGTCCATAGAATTCAACTGGATTGCACATGAACGCTTTGTGATTTGTATGGTTGGATGTAGGGGTACATCACTGCTCATCATTGGCATCATTGCTAGGAACATTGTTTGTTGAAACGTGTGCTATTTAGGTTTAGGTGAATACCATTAATATCGTTGTATGAACCTCAAGGTCAATATCATTCCCATTATACATAAAATTATAAAAGCACACTGATAATTTTATTTTGTTTTGCAAAATGTCGTCTTCTTCTCATAAGCACGAAGATGTCAAACCATCGGTCCCATAAGAGTGCAAAGTGGTATATACTCATCCAGATGAGTTTGTGCCAAACTTCACCTTCATCTTACATTAGGAGGAGCAGTTGCGATGGTGTGATATGGAGGGCAACATTATCTTGCCCCTCAATCGATCTATGCCCGAGATACCCTTAAGAAGTTGGGCATAGCAGACCTTCACGAAGAATATGTTATGGATGGATATGACACTTGAAACTATTGTCCCACTGAAACACAATGCAAACAAGATCAACATCAGGAGAAACTCCATGAGGCTACAAAGGGGAAACATTTCACCAATTCCTTGTTCCTACTAGATCAAGATGATAATGAGGATCCTCCCTTTGAAGGTTCCCAACATGAAGATTCTCCACCCCTTAATACTGATGATGAGGATGTGAACTTGAACTTGCGATCCACTATTCATAAACTAGGTTTAAGAAGAAGTGGCACCCAAGGTAGGGACTTGGATAAGTATCACAATAGCAAGAGATCTAAGGATGGTGATCATAATAAGCAAAAGAGTGGTGGCAAACACTGCGGTGGTAGTGACAGTCCACCTTCCTCTTCATCCTCTTCATTCGATTTTGAACATTCCTCTTCATTTGACGGTTCTCATAGAAGCCATTGTTGAAATAATCATGATGAAGGTGATCAGCGAGATAATAATGACTATGAAGGCCACTAAGACCAAAGGGGTGGCTTAAACCATTATCGGCATCATCGATGCAGTGATGATGATGAACCTCTATTAGCGACTTGAAGTATGCTCAACATTGCAAAGGCAGTTAAAATTCCATTTAGGCATGTGAAAGATAGTTAGATCAAGTGCCTAGACATGAACAACATCCCAATATTTGAGGGGGGATACAACTTTGATCCACAAACACATTTACAAGCTTTTCATGATGCCTGTGCCTTACAAAACATAAAGAATGAATAGTAGAAACTCAAGCTTTTTTTGGGACACTCATCAAAGAAGCTGAAAGCTAGTATGAGTCTTTGGAGCTGGAATCCATCCACAGATGAAGTACCATGTTAGAGTTATTTAATGAAAAATATCAGACATACTCTAGAGTGTCTAATTTGAGAAGGCAAATCCGAGGTTGGAAACAAGAAACACATGAATCCTTGGATGCTGCCATGGGTAGATGTTATTCACTCTTACATCGATGCCCTAGCCATGGTTATTCTTAGAGGAAACAACTTTGCCACATCATAGATGGGCTTAAAGTAGAAACTAGAAGAACCCTTAGGGTGTATGCCCAAGGGAGATTGTCTGAATTAAGAGCTCATTAGATCCAAAGGATAATTGAGTATGTAGCAAAAGAAGAAGGTGAGCTATGAAAAAGGAAAAGTGTAGAAGAGTATAATAGGGACCCTTCCATCATCAAGAAACGGGAGGTTCAATTTTGTGATGAGAAGGAGTCATGGCTTGATGAAGTGGTGAACAGGACAACCTTGCCCATCCAAAAATCTATTTCTAATATTTTAGCAAAGGTTGATAAATTATGGGACTCTTTGGATGAAAAGTTTCAAACTACTATGAAGATCATTGAAGAATCTAAAGAGCAAAATAGTGATCATAATTACAAGAGGTGAAAAGAAGCTAAATGTGCCTACCAAAGAGGTAAGGACAAAGCTTTTGCCATAGAGGAAGTTGTCGAAATCAACTTTGATGATGAAACTAATTGTGACATTTGTTAATACGAACATCCAAAGGGATGTTGCCCTATGGTGTCACACTTATAAGAGTCTGGGGTGTATGCTTTGAATCCTCAACTAGCACGTAGGCAAGCACCTATATGATTGCCTTATCCTCAAGGTAATCCAAGGCAATTCCACCAACAACAACAAGCTTACCACCTAAGTGGAACTCCTTCAAAACCTTATGAATAATACCAATAGTGGTACTAACCATAATCATGGGGAATGCCATTGCCAAGGCAATAGTACCCTTATAGGCAACTAGATCCATACGGGTATTATGTTTAGCAACCCATCTCCCCTAAAAGTTCTGTAAGTCATACATCATTTTAGCATCACTATTACCCTCCAGAGTATCACTGAACACAATCACCATTTGCCTAAGGGAAAAAACCATATCCATATCATCCTTCACATCCATCTGCACATGCACCTCCGCCTTCAACCTAGTTACCTCCTGCTCCATCCATGCAGGGTGAGATTCCTCCATAATCATAACAACGAAATGCTATGAGGAATGTACATTCACAACTGGCTTTCCAGCCAAGTGGCCTACATAATTGATCAAGAAAGAGACCTTTCTTCTGACCAAGCAGTCCTTTTCAACCCTCACAATCTAGTTCGGTTGATTGTCTTGCATCTTCAAATCCCTCATCCTCTACATCAAACACCTTTGAGTGCCCTTCAAACCAAGTGCCACCTAGGATCTACACTGTGATGCTAACTCATGTTGTTTCTAACTGGATCAAGGCTAGCAATCTTCCTACAAGAAGATCTGACCTAGGAAGTGCACTCATTTACCTATAGATTGTTGGACATGAGCCATGCAAGGCTCTTATTAACTCTGGTTTTGGAGTTAATCTCATCTTCCATGACATGTACAAGGCCTAGAACCTACCATCTCTCAAGAAGAGCAACATTCATTTAGAATTAGCAGATTAGTTGATTACTATCCCTCTGGGATTAGTGGAGGACATTGTGACCACAATTTGTGAGTGGTCCTATTTTGCTGATTTACTAGTAATCAAGATGGACAACTGCAAAAGTGACTTCCCCATCATTATGGGAAGAGCTTGGTTAAGCACGGTCGACGCACGTATGGGTATAAGGGACCTATCTCTAGAAATATCCAAAAAAAATAAAAATGAATTGGGCAAGATCAAGAAGAAGCGTATTCCATGCATTATGTATAGTGATAATCGATGCAATTGTGTGCAAAAGATTTGGTCAATTAGGAGTACACACATTAAAGCATGTAACCAATGTGCACAAGAAATTAATATTCAGAGGTGTCTGTACGTAGCAACCAAAAAACAAAATGTACCCAATGGTTGATAGCTAACTTAGATAGCAACACATTATGCATGGAATCAACTGAGAGCCTAACATGTGCTTATTTTGAAGCATGGAAAAAATTGAACAAGTTCATTTCCAGCTCTTTGATGAAGATTATAATACTTGTTGGGGTGAGTTAGAAATCCTTGATAACTTTAAGCAAGATCCCTTAGAGCTAAAAACTTTACCAGCCAGTGTGGAATACGCATTTTAAAATAATGCTAAACTGGTTATAATTAATGCCAAACTTGCTCCTGAACAAAAGGAAAAGTTTTTGAAGGTAGTTAACAAATGGCCAACAACCTTTACTTGGTCATATCCTAAGCTAATAGGAATTGATCCTAGGATATGCCAACATCACATTTACATTAACTCAGCTATGAAGCCTATAAGGTAGCAGTAGAGGCAGCGAAACCCCAAATTGAAGCAGATCTTCAAAGAGGAAATTGAACAACTCCTCAAGGTAGGGTTCATCTATCCAATCATGAATAGTGAGTGGGTTAGCCTACTTGTAATTGTGCCAAAGAAGGGTGGAAAATGGCGGGTTTGCATTGATTTTAGGTTGTTGAATATGACAACATTTAAAGATCATTTAACCTTGCCATTTGTGGATCAAGTATTGGACACCATATTCGAGCATTGTTATTATAGCTTTTTGGATGGTTATAGTGGCTATAACCAAATCCATATTGTGTTAGAAGATCAAGCCAAGACAACATTCATGAATCCCCGGGGAACTTTTACATATTGTAAGATGCCATTTGGTCTATGCAATGCCCCTACAACATTTCAATGCTTGGTCCTTAGTATCTTTCAACAACAGATAGGTAGTGGTGTTAAAGTCTTCATGGATGAATTTTCCACCTATGGAGCTACATTTGAGCAAGCCTTGGATTGCTTGGAGCAAGTATTGAAGAGATGTGTGAAGACAAACTTGTAGCTCAACTAGCAAAAGAACCATCTCATGGTCCAAGAAGACATTGTGTTAGGGCATCGAATTTTACAAGAAGGGATTGAGGTAAACCCAGAAAAAATAAAGGTCATCCAAGGAATAACACGTCAACTAGAGACCATTAAAGATGTTCGGTCATTCCTACTAGCAATCTCTAGAGAATTTCTCTAAGATTGCAAAACCACTGGTAGAGCTTACAAAGAAAGATGCACCTTTCACATGGACCAAGGAATGTGAACATGCATTCCAATAGTTAAAAGAAAAACTTGTAGAACCATTGATTGTACGAGCACCAGATTGGTCCAGACCTTTCCACATCATGATGGATGCATCTAACTACGCTTTGAAAATAGTGCTCACACAGAAGGATGGTAAGAAACATCTATACTACATCCACTGCACGAGCCGAAGCATTGTGAGAGCACAGTTAAATTACACAACCATGAAGAAACAATTAATGGTAGTGGTGTATGCCCTAGAAAAGTTTAGGCACTATATGCTTGGTTACAAAGTATTTGTGCATATGAACCACAGTGTAATCTGCTTCCTCATGAATAAGCCAATGGTGAGCCCTTGTGTCATACAGTGGCTTGTGATCTTGCAAGAATTCGATCTCACGATGGTAGATCAAAAAGGAACGAGAATGTGGTTGCTAATTATCTCTCTTACTTAAGATGGGATAATAAAGAGGAGGAGAGCCTGCTCTTTGATCATTTTCCAGGAAAAATCCTCTTTACAAGAGCAATAAGCAAACAAATGCCCATAAAGATAATATGATACAATGGCATCCTCACCTATCTTCTTACTCATGAGATGCCACAAGATTTGGATTTTAAAAAGAAGCAATAATTTCTTCATTAGGTCAAATATTTCATGGACATCAATAGGCACCTCTAAAAGGTGTGTGTTGATGGCCTGATTTGTTGGTGTGTCCCTGATGAAGATCAATTGTGTGTTCTCCAGGATGCTCATGAAGGACCATGCGGAGTCCACTATGCAAGGAGATGCATGACCATATAAATCCTGATGGCAGGATACTATTGGCCTACAATCTTTAGGGATGCCCACTAGTTCGTCAAGTCTTGTGAACGTTGTTAATGAGACAAGGGGATGATTGCTTGCATGGAAGGTCCTCCATAGTGGATTCAACCATTGGAACCTTTCAACATATGGGGCATTGACTACATGGGCTCCATCACACCCATATCCAATGGGAAGGCATATATTATAGCAGCAGTTAACTATTGCATAAAATGGGCAGAAGCAGCAACCATTACTAATTGTACATCATCCACTATTGCTAAATTTATACAACAAAATATTATAAATAGGTTTTGGGTGCCACATTCACTAATTTCTGATAATGGAACTCATTTCATAGGTGTCACTTTTAGAAAATTAATGCAATGCTTAGGGGTTAAACATTGATGAATCGTGTTTTTCATAAGCTTCGATATCGGAGCAATCATGATATCGGGTACATGATATTGAATACGCAATATCGTGGCCCAAGATGCAATATTGAGCATGTGATATCGTTGGATACTCCTAGGCCTATAAATACAACCCCTAGGCACACAATTCAGGAGTAGTTTTTGAAGTCAAGTAGCGAAACTCTTGTAGTTTGTTCATTTGAGAGTTAGAATATTTTCCAAGTGCCCACAATAGGAGGTTTAAGTGTAATTGGATCTTTATTCAAGCATTGATGTACCTAAACACACCATTGTGTTGGTAATAAAGATGAGCTCTTTGATTCATCCTTGTAGTACTTGAGACTTTCTTTCTTTATGCATTCACATATCATGATTTCATGCAGTTTATATTAATGTTATTCATTCAGTAATTAATTTTGATTAATTAAGCAACTAATTAAAGTACACAAGCATGACCCCTTTGAACATATGTGTGACACTTGGTAGCTCAGAAACGATTAGCGTTTGACAACCCAACAATGCTTACATGAAGTTTAGGATGTGCCTGGGAAGTGGAGATAGTTACTTATGTTAGGTTAGATTAGACAATAGATTACTTATCACTTAATTACTCTCACTTTTATTCTTGTTTCAGGGGAGCCAATTGATAAAACACAAAATAATAAAAATCTTATGCCTCAATCACATTTAACCATACATTTGCATTTCACAAGTGAGACTGGAAAGACAACGAATGGACAATAGGAACTCATCGTTTAGCTCTAGCATACTTGGTAATTAAAGTTTGCAGAATTTGACCAGATTGCATGTCAATGCCTATGATTCGTATGGTTGGGAGTAGGGGTACCTCGTTGCTCACCATTGGTGCCATTGCCAGGGACTTTAGTTTTATATGCACTATCTAAACTTAGTGAAACTTAGTAACCTCTTTGTTCAAATCCTATGAGTCAAATTTTACAAAACCAAAAATTATTATTACAACTGAATTAAATTTTAACCACACACTACCTATAGATTCATTAACATAAAATGTCTTCTTCTCACAGGAGTCTATCTCCACTTAGGGCAGACCAGGTGCCTCAACAATATCAGGTGGTATATGCTCATCCTGATGAGTATGTACCAGACTTCACCTTCATCTTACATCAAGATGAAATGCTGTGGTGGTGCGACATGAAAGACAACATTGTGTTGCCATCAGATCAATCTGTTCCAGTTATGCTCCAGTTAATGCTTGCATGACATGGACTTCAACATCTTCATAGGAAGTACGAGATCCGAGATCCCGATTCAAGGGATTATCATCCCATTGAAGCACAAAGGTTAAGGGATCGTCAGCTAGAGCACCAACACGTGCTTGTGAAGGGCAAGGGATCAAACACTTTTCCACCTCTACTTGGCCCATTGGATGGAGGCGAACACTTCTCTAGGGGATTTTCCTTTGGTGATACTCCTCTCTTTGACTTTGGTCAAGGGTCCCTCAACTAGAACGTGCAATCCACAATTCATAATCTAGGTTCTAGTCAAAACGGATCCAATAACAAAAAAGGATCTTGAAGAGAAAGTCATGATAAGGGGACCAATAGAGGTTGTGATTGCGATTATGGTTGCAATCATCTAAGAAAGGGACAATCGCAATCATCGCATGATGAAAGTTCTCCTTCTTGTTTCCCTTCATCATCATCTTCTTCTTCATCTAGCTCAGATCGTGGCCGTAGAGGGCATGACCATGATGGAGGTGATCGATGAAACCAAAATAATAGAAGGGACCATCGAGACAATTGCAATTGAAGGTGTGGACAATCTAGAGAGACCCACCGCCATGAAAGAAGGGTTAGTAGAGAACATCATAGGCACCACCACCATGGCATTGCTGAACCTCTACTTACCACTCAGAGCATGTAAAACATTGCAGAGGCCATGAGGATTCTAACAAGGCATGTAAAGGATAGTAGAATAAAGAGGTTGGACATAAACAACATCCCTCGGTTTGAGGGAGGCTATGATGCTGATCCACAAAATCATCTCCAAGCCTTCTAGGATGAATGTGCCTTTGAGAATATTGAGAATGTCTAGTAGAAGTTGAAATTATTTCCAAGGATACTCATTAAGGAAGCAGAAAATTCGTACCAGTCCTTGGAGCCAAAATCAATTTGACGGTGGAGTACGATGTTAGAATTATTTAATGACAAATATCAAACTTACTCCGAAGTATCCAATCTAAGGAAATAGATCCAAGGGTGGAAGCAAGAAAACCATGAGCCCTTGGATGTTGCTATTGACCGATACTACTCTTTGTTGCATAAGTGTCTCAACCATAGATACTCTTAGCTTGATCAACTCCACCATATCATAGATAGGTTGCAGTTTGAAACAAGGGAAACCCTTGGTGTCTATGCCCAAGGGAGATTGACAGAGTTAAGCATCCGTTGGATCCAAAAGTTAATTAAGTAGGTAGCCAGGGAGGAGGGAGAATTGAGAAAGCAAGAAAGTGCAGAGGAATACAACAGGGACCCTTCTATCTACAAAAGGGGGGGGGGGGTTTGACTTTGTGATAGTGAGGATGAGTTAACTAGAGATGAGGTTGTGATGTCTAAAAACATTGGTGGCTAGAACATCAAGAGGCCATCGGGCATATAGCCTAACCCCAAGTCTATGGGAGGGTTGTGCTGGAGAAAACAGAAACGGGATGCCCTGAACGGTCTAGTCGATCAGATAGGGACTTACATGGTGTAACAGTAATAGTTTGCAAAAGCCTAAAAATAGTATCGTGAATAAGCAAAATAGGTATTAGTAGTAGGAAACACAAGAAATTATGCTAAAATTTGAAACAAATGTTGAAGGAAAATGAAATGAGAGTTTAAGTGAAGAAACGCACCAACCCCAAGACTAGGGAATGTGACTCTTGATTAAACAGTGTGTGAAATTGGTATGCAGTGTCAGATAGGCACATCGAAGTAGCGTGGTAGTGTGGTCACAGTCTCTAGGATGTTGCGGTTGCGGTGCTGGTAGTTGCAAAGGAGGCTAGACCTATTGGGCTTATAGTCATCATGTTGGGCCAAGTGTCAATTGGTGCTCAAGTGCGGGAGTGATGAAGATGCTAATAGTGCTCTAATGCTTGATGCTTAGAATGATTTGCTAATCAATCCCTAAAATGCTGATTATCAGGGTATTTATAAGGCCAAGGTTAACATGAGATGTGGATTGAATGCCACGTGGCCTAGGTCCCACGTAGCATGGGTGCGAACAAGTCACACTAACTTGTTACGCTCAAAGTGTCAAGCTCTGAGTGTTATGCTCAAAGTGTAATGCTTTGCAGGATAGGAATGGGAATTGAGAATCTGCCAAACTATGACCACACCACTTGGACTACATATATTGGAGTTTGAGGGACCGCCAGGTACCTACAAACAATGCCAAAACAAATGCAACTTGGGGCCTATGCTCTGGGATTGCATCTTCCCCCTCCTCCGAGTAGGGTCAAGCATAGGAACAATTTTGGAGATTAATAGAGGATGTAAAAGCAAAGAAAACTATTAATCTTGGCCATCAAAAGGACATTGGAGTTGAAATGAAGGTCGATGCCAAGTTTTGGGAGCTTTTGAAGGCATTCAGAGGCATTTCCCAAGTGTCATGCTGTCTACGTTGCACAGCGTGATAGAGCGTAGCATGAACACTTAGAAATTTTTTGCAGATTTTGGCTTGTCATGTTGTCTATGCTACGTAGCGTAGTAGAGTGTAGCACCAATACTTTGATGAATTTTACCAAAATTTGCAATGTTTCTTCATGGCACGTTGACCACACTCTAGGGTGCAGCAGAACAGGTACCCTAGGAAGTCAGAAAATTGCCAAATGCATCTTCCATGTCTAGATTGCTTGATGGATTTCGTATTCAACACTTAGAAAAATTTGGGCCTTGAAACCTCTGTCACATTGGCTACAATGTGCAGCATAGCAGAGCGTGGTAGGGTCAAAAGATAGAAAATTTGCCAAATTATTTTTTCCATGCTGAGCACCTTTGATAACTCTTAGCTTGGTACTTGGGTGGATTGGTGACCGGGACATGTGTCAAGCTGGGCAAGCTAGTGAGCATAGCAAGCTTGATAATCTGGGAGGTAGAAAATTTGCCAAACTGTTTGGTCCATCCCAAGTAGACCTTGACCACTTTTGGCTTGACATTTGTGTAAATTGGCCTTGGAAGCATGTGCTACACTAGCTGTGTTGGAGAGAATAGTAGGTAGACTTAGAAAAATTTTGCAAACATAGAACTTCCAATGTGCTACGCTGTCTATGCTATAGAGCGTGACACCAGACTTAGAAAAATTTTGCCTAAGTTTTGACACTTAGACAAATCTACCATTGAACTGCAGGAGCCTGAAATTAGTGGCGTTTGATTGGCCCCTCTTTGTTGACATCTAGAGGACTGGCCTGAGAGATGTCGAGAAAAAATGCAAAGCACCACAATGAACATGACACCAACACCATTCATAAGTGCCTGCTTGAATGATTCTTTGCTATGCTTGAGAGTGTCGAAGAAATGAGGAGTGATAGGGAATAGTTTTGGGAGTGCTTATGAGATAGTCAATCCAAGGCCAGATTGATTGCAAAACAGTAATTGTGCCATTTTTCTTGGGCACTTGACTTGTCCCATTTTCTTTCCCCCCATTTTTACCTTACTGTCTTTCTTTTTTTGCTAGGTGAACTGTGCGCCATATTTTCTTAGAGGAAACCGCGTTGCATCTGTAGGATAGGTGTTCCTTCCTCGGAATGAGTTGTGTTACATCCGTTTGGGGCTTTGACCAGCCCACAAAGGCTCCCTATGGGACGAGTTGCATTATGTTTATCATGCGTTCAACAGCTGACTGTGGGAAAGGTTACATGTACATTAGGGAAGCTTGCATGGGATGCAAAAGATTGCAAGATCAAACGGTTGAGGTTAGGTTGGTTGAGGGGATAGTAGGGATGTGCACTCTTAAGTAGCTAGGCGAGTTGAAGCGAACACATCAGAACAGTGCGGTACCTTGCCATTGCAATGAAACGCATTCTTGAACAGCATCACCCAGGCTTTGTTTTGCAAACACAACATAAAAAAAACAAGAGAAAACAACCACCATGTAAGATGAAGGCGAAGTCCTACTTGCCAGGGACATTGCGAGGGCTATGAGTGCTGTGTCAATTGCATGCGATGTCCAAAGCAGGAAGGCTAGTGCAGGCATCAGTGGTGGCATTCTGGAAAGCTCTAGTAGACATACTAGAATTGAGCATGCAAGTGGCTAGGAGTAATGGTGATACAAGTGCTTAGGAGTTCTCACCAAAGGCAGGAGCTAGGAAACTTAGTCACAGGGCAAGAAGCCAAGCCATTGAATGCTCTTCTAGACTCATGCAATAGTGGGGGTTGAAGCATGGCAGTGTTGTGGCTAGGCCACAGTATTACTGGGACTCCAGCGAGTGGTGTTGACGACGAGATCTATAACTAGAATGATTGGCAGTGGTGACGGTATCTCTGGAAGGTCAACAAGATGCCAATCGGCATCTCCGAAAGATCAACAAGATGCCAAGGATGGTGACGTTGCAAATGTCCCAGAGGATTTTTTCTTAATGACGTGAACTTCATTCTTGAACTACAACATCCCATCCCATCTTACCAGAGAGGTATGGGCAAGCAGTGGAAGATTGGAAGTATTCTTGCTCGCTTGTTCATAGAGCCATGTATGTTGGACTGTAGGTGCTAAATCGTGAACCTAGTTTTAGATCTTAGTAGACTGTCAGCTGTGCCAGTTTAAGGTCCCAACAGATCTTGGTCCCAGTTTAAGGTCCAGGCAGATCATGATGTGCTAATTTAAGGTCCCAGTAGACTGCTGTGCTAATTTAATGTTGTAGCGGACGGTGGATGGCCAGTTTAAGGTCATAGTGGACCATGCTATGGGTGCCAGTTTAATGTCATAGCCCAAGGACATTATGTGCTACTTTAATGTCATAGTGGATGTTTGTGCCAGCATAACGTCATAGTAGATGTCTACTTGCTTTTATCATTGATGCAATACTGCATGTCAAGTGTAGTATGGCTTTAGGTACGAGTGGTTAACAGGATTGACAAACTCATTGTCATCTAGATCAGTGAGCTTGAAGGCTCCATTGTCGTATGCTTTAATGACCAAGAAAGGTCCTTTCCATTTGGCTGAGAATTTGTCTACGGGCTCACGAACAACCTTGAGGACTAGGTCCCCTTTCTTGATTGGGCGTTGATGCTGATTGTGACGATGCTTTTGCCATTGCTTCTCTTGGTATCACTCAATGCGATTAAGCATTTGGATGCGCTCCTCTTCTATAGAGTCGAGGTCAATGATTCTCAACTCATTGTTCTAAACCTCATATATGAAGTTTGAGAGGATCATGCAGAGCAACGGGACATGCAATTCAAGAGGCAACACTGCTTCAGATTTGTACACAAGACTATATGGTATTTTACCTATCGTGGTTCTACATGTCGTGTGGTAGGCCCATAGTGCATAGACTAATTGTTTGTGCCATCGTTGCTTGCTATTGTTAAGCATCCTCTTCAGGAGGTTGACAATGACCTTGTTTGTAGCCTCCGCTTGACCATTCGCTTAAGGGTAGAATGGTGACGAAAAAGAGTGTTTGATGCCAAGGTTTTCACAAAAGGCTTTGGTTTCTACACTACTAAATTGTGGCCTGTTGTTTGTGACTATAGTCATAGGGAGACCAAATCGGGTCACTATGTTGTCAAGGATGAATTTACAAACTTGCTAAGATGTTGTCTTCCCAAGGGGAATAGCTTCAACCCACTTTGTGAAATACTCAATTGCAGTAATGATGAAGCTGTGTCCTGCGGAAGATTTAGGTGTTATAGGTCCTATGATGTCCAACCCCCAACATTGAAATGACCATGTGATTTGCGTAGTATGTAGTTCAGTAGGTGACACATGCATTAGGTTCCCATGCTGTTGACACATGTCACATGTCTTGACCTTGGATACGCAATTGTGCTCCATGTAAGGCTAGTAATGGCCTAGATGTCTAATTGTTGCTACCATTGCCCTAGGAGCTAAATGAACCCCACATAGTCTCTTAAGAACTTGGTTAATGAGCTTTTGTGCTTCACTACTGCTAACACAAGTTAACAGTATCCCATCATAGGATCTACAACATAAGGTATTGTCACCTATGGGGATGTACTGCTATGATCATTTTTGCACGATGTCCTTTTGAGCAGATGTTAATTTTTGTGGGGGCTCTCCCTATTGGAGGTATGCCTTGATGTCATCATATCACTCTTGGGTGAGAGCTGTACTTATGGATGCAATGCTTGTTGCATGAATTATAGGTTTAGTGCAATCCACTATTGAAGCAGGCAAAGTAGAGAACATGTTTGCTGATATGCTTTAGGCTAAAGTAGCTAGTGCATTAGCTATGGCATTTTCATTGCGGGGGATATGTTGGACATCTATGCTTACAAATTATTTAAGCAAGTGTTTTGCCAAATCATAGTAAGGTTGTAGGTGTTGTGCTTTACAAGCATGCATGTCTGTGACTTGGTTAATAACTAGCTACGAATCACCTCGGATTGCTATGTTTTGAATTCCTAGCTCTTGAGTTGCTAAGATGCCTCTAAGAAGACCTTCGTACTCCGCCATGTTGTTCATACAAAGAAATGCAAAATGGTATGCGAGAGGTTGGATCTCTGCGGAGGGGAATGTGATAACAGCAGGGGCACTGCCATCTTGTCTAGTTGAAGCATCATCAAAGTGTAAAATGACCTTGAAATTTGTAGGTACCTGGCTTATACTATTGACATGCTCATCTAGAAATTCTAGATCTATCGTTTCTTGATTGTTTATGGGTGAAGCCGTGAGTTGTGCGGCTATTGCTTAACCTTTTATGGACACCTGCGCTATGTAATGCAGGTCAAACTTTGCGGTTATTGCCTTCCATCTTGCTATTCTACTACTTTCATATATGTTTGTTGTAATAACCCTAAGTACATTTGCTCTTGTAGATGACATTAACTTGACTGCTAAAAAGGTAGTGTCTTCATTTTTAAGCGCAAAGACTAAAGCGAGATAAGTTTTCTCCACATCGTTATACTTTGCTTCGTGTGCTACTAATGCATGGCTTAGGTAGTAAACAGGAACCTCAGAAGCATTGTCTCGCTTTTGACAAAGTAGGGAAGCAATGGATGTATTTGAGGTTGCAAGGTAGATGTAGAAAAGTTTATCTCTTTGTGGAGGATAAACTGTTGGAAGTTGAGCCAGCTCCTTTTTCAGGTTGTCAAATGCCTCTTGGCATTAAGTTGTCCACTCAAAGTTGATCCCTTTTTTGAGCAGATGTTGCATTAGTTGTAACTTATCAGTCAAATTTGCGATAAACCTACGTATGAATTGTATCCTACCTTGTAATCCATGTAGCTCCTTAAGGTTTACTGGTGGTGCCAAGTTAGTGATAGCCTTGACCTTGTTGGGGTCTATGCGTATTCCTATTTTTGATACCACAAAACCTAACATGCGACCAGTTTTAACTCCAAAAACACACTTTTTGGGATTAAGCCGAAGGTCATGTCTATGGCAACGTTTGAGGACACGATCCAAGTCATTCACGTGGTCATGAGCCATCTTGGACTTAACCACTATGTCATCAACGTAGTCATTGAGCAATTCTAGTAGATAGTCACTAAAGATGTACGTCATTGCACATTGATACGTTGCTCCTACGTTCTTTAATCTAAAAGACATCATTATATAACAAAATGTACCCTAGGGGGCCATGAAAGTAGTGGTAAGTTGGTGCTTTAGGTTGATGCAAATTTGGTTGTACCCCAAGAACCCGTCCATGAAGGACAACAAGGCATGACTGGCCGTAGTATCAATGAGTTGGTCAATACTAGGTAATGAGAAATCATCTTTAATGGTTGCCTTGTTTAAGTCTCAAAAGTCTATGCAAATGCATATACCTCCATTTTTCTTGGGGACAACTATAATGTTTGAAATCTAGTTTGCATAGTCAATTACCTGGATGAAATTGTCTTGGTAAAGTTTAGTGATCTCATCATGGATGGCTAACATGATCTTAGGCTTGATTTTACAAGCCTTTTGTTTAATTAGTTTAATGCACAGATCTAAGATAATGTTATGTTGTCTTATATGTGGGTCTAAGCCCGACATGTCTTTATAAGACCATGCAAATGCCTTGACATTGTCACTAGGAACTCTAGAGATGCTTTGTTGGATTTGAGGCTCCAAGAAAAAACTAAGTTTTAATGTTTTTGCCTCACCTTTGAATGTTGTTACAGGGACTTCTATGAGGGGATCCTCAGTCACGTCACCTACTTCTAAGTCTAAAGCTCGGACTAGATGTTCAGGCCAATTTAGTGATGTCTCTAGGGATGCTATGTTGGTGTCATAAGGAAGTAGTTCGAAGTTCAAAAGTTTTATGTTTATGCATCTCATGAGTTTGCCATAAGTTCTAATCAAGGCTAAAGGCGAATAAAGACTCTTGTATGCATTCATTTTCCCAAGAGATCCTACAAGATAACTAGAAAAACGTCAAGCAACACTTGTTTTAATGAAGCAAAATGCATAAAATAAGGAAGACAATGCTATGAAAATTAACTATGTAGTATCTAAAGTGATTTATTCATGTATATTTTATTATTTTTTATGTTCTTTTTTGTGGCTTCAATTGGTCACAAAATCGCCAATCTAAGGTCATAGTGGACCATAGACTATGCATATGGTGTAAGTCTAAGCAAGACTTGAAAGGTTTGAAGCATGGGGCCAAGCTGAATGTTCATCGGGCAAGTAGAAAAATGTAAAAAATTTTCTAAGTGTAAAAAACTTAAAGAGTTAAAATTTTTTTTCTAACTTTGGGTGTTGCATTGCATGGGACATGGGACATTCCGTGTTATGCATGGGACATGGGACGTCCTAGAAGGGTGATGTGTCATTTAACCCTGAAGGATATAAATAGGGGTTTATGCATGGTAAACCTATCATTTTCACCATTAGAGCCAATAGTCATTTGAGTTTAGCATGGCCAAGGTAGAGCGTATCACCCACAGAGCGTGACAACAAAAGAGCCAGAGCTTGACAATGAGAAGATGGCACGTAGGAGAGAGCGTAGACACCCTGGCCTTGCTAATGTTGATGAAGGCAAGTGCACCCTACAGTGTCTTCCTAGGGCATGTATTGAAGAGCGCCAAGAGGCACCGTCTACAAAGTAAGCCATCACGTTGCACTCATGATTTCTTATTCCTTTTTACTTCCCATCCGTTTATGCTTTGGGATCTTGGGGTTTGGAGGGTGGCTTACCATGGGTAGGGAGCACTACCGCTACCACTGTTGCTGCGACCACTATGCCACGGTTGCCATCATGGCTGGGGAGGGAGTGCGCACCATGGATCTTTTGTGTTTTGTTTTTATTTTTTTTATGGTGTAAAGGGTTTGAGGGCGTCTTGCACCGAGGGTGCTAGGCAAGGGTTTTGTCAAGAGTTTTTAGGCATTCAATGCCATGGGATGGAGCAATGTTGTAACGTTTTGTGTTGTGGGACGGAACGGGGTTTTACACGTACCACTTAGCATAGCGCATTGGGAGGGTTTTGGGCACTTCGCATCCCATGTTGTGTAACAAGGGTTTCTTGTGTGTGTTTTGCATAGTGGGATGAGACAAGGGTTCCATGGGTGTCCCACACAGGTTGTCAAGCTTTGAACATCCCTGAGAGCATGACCAAAAGTTTAGAAAAATTTTGGGACTACTATGTTCTGCATTTGAAAAATTTTGCACATTCCGACATTGTCATGCTCCCTAGGAGTGTGACCAACACTTGAAAAAGTTTTTCACATTCTGCCATTGTCACGCTCCTAGGGAGCATGACCAACACTTAAAGTTTTGTTTTTCAAATTTTTTCTAGCTATTTTACAGTTGTCGCGTTCCTTGGAAGTGTAGCAAATACTTCAAAAATTTGTGCAACCTTTTTTGTTGATAACTTTGTAGTTGTCACACTTCTTGGGAACGTGACCCACACTTGGAAAAAATTTTCATAATCTTTGCTAGTTGTTCCACAATCGTCGCACTCATTGGGAGTGTGATAAACACAAAAAAATTTTGTTTAAAACGTGTTAAGCTCTACGGGAGTGTGACCAACAGTTAGAAAAAAATTGTTTGAATTTTTTTTTATTTTATGCATTGTTTGTCTATTACTTTTGTTGTTTTATTACTCTTTTCCAATACTGACATTTTCATTATTGTGACACTACAAGGTCCTACTGAAACCTTCCCTTGTCATGATTGAACTAGTAGGGATCTTGTGCTATATGAGCGATCCTGTGCCCAATGTCCCTCCACCACATGCATGCATAGGCCACCAGGCAGTTTGGTTTCCAGAGTATGCCTAGGAATTCTTGAAATTCCTACTTCGCCACTTCAGTGTGATCATATGGTCACACTTGTCCATTGAAGCAACAAGTGTTCTAGTTGAAATGTTGTTGCCTAGGGCAAACCAAGACATTTTAAAATTCATGTCAGATAAACCTACTGAAGGCGAAGGAGCAGAGAGCTTGAGTCAGTGCCCAAAAGATCTCAGACCCTTGTCTTGGATCTAGGAGATGTCCGAGTTCAAGTGCTATCATAAATACAACAATGTATTCATTGCCCGTCATGTAGGCACAACCCTCAAGAACCCACCTAGAATAGTTTATTACGCTGGAGGATGAGCTTTATTGCGATGATGAATTTTTTTTATTGCATAACTTGGAATGCTTATTGCCCTTTTGCCTATCGCCAGATTTTTTGTTGATGAAGATGGTCCTCATGACAGAGAAGGGACATTGGCCCTAGTCCAAATAGCCCTACAAGAGTTCTCATCCGCTGAGAACATGTGTGTTGGTGTCATAGGGAAAATTAGGGAAGACATGGCAAATTACCCTACTAAGTACTTCAAATCCTATGTGAAGTGCCAGGATCTCGGTTGGTTAGATGTTGAGTGGGCATTCTAGATACCCACCGTGGAAGCAGTTTTAGTCCAAGTACCACTGTTCCCCACATCGTTTGTGTCAAGTAAGTTGTATTACTTGTTCATTTTCATGCATTTTTTATTTTTTACATTTCTATCATGTTGTTGATTCTATTTTTGTTTATTGTAGCTACAGCCAAGTCCAGGGAGGTCACAATGATTGTCTCAAGACGCACTGAGGCTAATCTTCTTTTCAAGTATGGTGAGGTTGATGGTTCATAGCGCTAGTTATGCCATGAGGTCCCAACAAGGATAACCCAAAACCTTCAACGGGTTGGGCTCATGGACCTCTTTTTGGTCATGAACCTAAGCATCCTGATAGCAGAGATGATTGCCCTTGTCAACTCTTTCATGGAGAGTGCCGATTGCTTCCGCACACGAGTTCACAACTTGTGGGTGGTCTTTGAGATCACAAATGACCTCTTTTTAGATCTCTTTGGTGTTCCCTTTGAAGGTTTACCTGTAGGTGAGAAGACTAACAAGGAGCTAAACCATAGAGGGGACATTGAAGAGTGGTTAGGCATCGCGAAAGGCTGCAAGGACATCCCCATGAAGGAGGTAAAATTGCTGGTTGCCCAACACCTCTATCTTATCTTCTGAGTTCGTGCATTCCCTAGGCTACTTTCCCAAGGAAAGATTCTTGAGGTAGAGCAGGCTTGGGTTATGAGGGACATAATAGAGGAAGGGACATAATACAATTGGGCCAAATACCTTGTTGATGGCCTATGAGCTAAAATAATTAAACTTCGCAGCAACCTCGAGGCATGCTCTCATGTACATTTTGCCTTTTTTGTGGCGTGCATGCGAAGGTTTGCGAAATTCTTGGTGGTCCATGAAAACGGGCTATGGATGGTGCAAGTTACACCCAGCTATCCAAGCCATGGATCTGCCATCTGTTCTGCACAACATGGGCACAAGACCCCTTGAAGGCTATTGGCGAGTCCTTTTTAGTAACCACTAAGGACCATGGAGGACCATCCTACCGTGTGCATGACAGTGATGGAGAGGCTCGTCCCATCAACATAGGCAACACAGTGAGGGAGACACAACTCATCATTGAGATGGTGAGATTGAAGATACAAATTAAGAAGCCTCGTCCTATGGAGATGCCCATGTGTAAAATTGAAGAAAGGGGTAAGAAGTTACGTCTTAGAGTTAATCATGCACAACTAGGGTTTGCTGGTAAGTATACATTATTTAGTATATTCACTACATATATATATATTTAGAGAAATGTTCTAACTTAGGTTTATGCAACATAGAAGAGGAGGAGGCCCCTACCGTAGAAGAGGAGCCCTTTGCAGAAGATGTCCCTCAACTTGAGGGACACATGACAAATGAAGATGCTACCAAAATCTTGAGGCAGCTCGAAGAAAATGGGCTATGATTCAAGGCCAGTGAATTTGATCATTTGTTTGAAGACGTGCAGATGGGCGATCCCCTTGCTCTCACCCTTGAGAGTTTGCTAGGTAGAAGCTTGGCACTGCCATTTTCATTATGCTCTTCCTCTCCCTCTTTTCTCTGTTCCTCTTCTCTCTCTCTCTCTCTCTCTCTCTCTCTTTCTTTTTGGTGATGCTAACATGCTTTATCTTACAACGGGTGATGCTTCCACTAAGCATCCTGAATCTACATTCACTTTCCGCTCACAACTGTGGGTAGAAACCCCAAACAAGTTTTCCTTCATGCAAGGCATAGTGGATGACATGATTGACTGTTTAAATAAATAGATCCTGAGATAGGTATGTTTGGATTGTTGTTTTTTTATTGTTGTGTTGTTTTTTTTTTACCTTTATCTTACAATTAATGTTTCCCCTCTTTGGTGTAATAGCCTCATGACTCAAATGGGACCTGTGAGGGGCGGTCCAAGTTGATGCTGTACTTGAGTTTCCTCTTGAGGTAGAACAGGTGCCTCATCGTATATATGACAAGGCAAGCAAATGCACACTGCATTTGGCATGATCACTATGGGAGTGTAGGTGCATAAATGAGGATCTCTAGAAACGAGTGCAAAAACTCAAAGAACAGAAGGCAAGCTAGGTAGCTCAACTAGAAGACTTGCAATCGCAGTATGACTTCTTGGTAGCCTGCGATAAATCAGATGACAATTGGCGTATGAATGATATTGACTACACCAAATATTGGTCAGCTGTCAAGGGTAAAAATGAGACTACATGCAAGATTATTGAGCAACGCTTATAGATGGACCTCTTGGCTCAGAAAAACCAAGATTGGAAGGACTACAACGCTAGAGTATATGAGTGGTGATAGACAGAAAAGAACCACAAGTATCATTACAAAATGGAACATGCAGCCTATCCTAAGAAATACAAAGATGAGTTTGTGAAGCACCTAGGTTGCGACCTATTCCTTGCCGCCATTGGTGCGACATAGGCTTACAATAGGTTTGCAAAATACTTGGTGGTCAGTGAGTTCCCAGAGAGGGAAATTGCTATTCCTTCCAACGAGGTTACATCTGCTACATTTTCTCTAGGGCTGCTCATATGGACATCCATGGAAAAAGGGAAGACCCTCGTAGGTGTTGACTTAGGAGAGGAGGATTGGGCAAATATGACAGAGGAGGAGATCCTCTGATGCTTAGAGGCTAGCCTCAACAGGATGCCCCCAGACATGGACGCAACCCCATCTCAAGTTGGTTAAATTTACTTTATTGTTATCCATTTCATAATAATTTCACATGTTATCTTCTTTATTGGCTGGTTTATCATTTCATTTTTGTTTTGCGTAGGGTCTAGGTAAAGACATAGGACCTAGCAGAGTAGCAAATAAAGATGGAGGGGAAGAACCTTAGCTTTCCATTAATACACATTAAAATATTTGAGATGTAGTACTATTGTTGGGCAATTTTGTATCTTTTGATGTGGATGTAACCCTGGACTATGTATTTTGTTTACGATTTAATGAAAAGTATGATACTTGTTTTAGCTTTCATTTCATCATTATAGCTTGTCATTTTCTTTTTTACTCTCTTTTTTACTTAGGATTTTTGTTGATGTAATTAGGCCCCTTGTGGACCCCATGTGATAGTTTAAGGCCATTTTGGGTTGTTGCTTCTTGTAAAAGAGAGTTGGTTGCTAGTTTTAGGCCTTGGCGGGTTGTGTGATAGTTTAAGGCCATTTTAGGCCAGATTGTGCTCTTTTTTCTTCTTCTTATTTTTTTGTTGTTTATTTATTTATTATTATTATTTTTGGCTAAACAAAAGCATAACTATATAGAAGCAAACACATTGCAAAATAAAACTATACAAACAAAAATGGCTAAAGACAAGTCAGAGGAACAAGCAAGTTAGGGACATGCCTTAATCACATAGATGTTTCCTAACCCGATGTGGGTTAGGTGATGTGTAAGGCCTAGAAGACACAAGGCAATACTCTCCTAAGCCATCATTTGCCATTAAAAAAGGCAATTCTGCCCATAGAGCTTCCTTATGGGGATCGCTCATTTTGGTTGGTTCATCCGCCAGATAACATTGATTTTTATTGCAAACAGATGGTATGTATTTGGAGATTTCTACCTTCGACCCTTGCTCAGTGTCTACATTGTTGATGGCCCAAGGGGCTATGTTGTCACCAAAGATCACCACTTCTCCACCCTTGTAAGGTAAGTGAATTTCTTGGTGGACTGGTGAAGAGACAACTCTTAGTTGTGCTAACCAAGATCTCCCTAGGATTAAGTTGAATCCAGGCATCTCCTCAACCATGATGAACTATGCATTAGTGAGGAATTTCTCTCCTGCCACGAAATCAATCATGACTATTCCCTTGACAACCACACGTGCTCCATTAAAAGACTTTAAACAGGTCGTTGTTGTTGGCCTGGTTTGATCCACTAGGCCAAGCTTATCGATAACAAGGAATGGGATAATGTTGGTTACTACGCCATCATCGACGTGCACTCTATGAATCTTGTACTGACCCACGTGAATTGTTATGGACATGGGTGTAGTAGTTACTTGACCCTTCTCAAGGTCAACTTTGATGGCTTCATTGTGAAAAGTCAAAAGTGTTGGCCTTGGTTCTTCGGTTGTAGGTGGGAGCATTATGGCATGGATAACCTTTCCTCTATTGGCATGTCTTCCTTAATAGGAATGGATGCTAACATGTGAACCAAAGCCTCATGATGCACGGGGAAGGTCATAATTAAATCCTATAGACTCAAAGTTGTATTCTTTTGTTTTAGAGCCTGCTTGACCTGTGCGACTGCATCTAGAAAATTTTTTCTACCATTCGGTTGTTTGGTGATCTTTATCTCCTGCACATGCCCTAAGAGATGGATTTCCTAAGGAGGAGGAGACTTAGCTTTTGGTTGGGTAGTGGGTTTGTGAGCCTCGATGGTTGCTTATTGTGTGTGCATGTTTGTGTTGTTGGCTTTAGGTGATAGGGCCATGGAAACTACTAACAGGAGGGGTACGTCGAGGGGGACCTAGTTCAACGCATTCCCTAGCCATCTTGTTAGCCAGATGCTCATCATGTTTTCTTGGGCGAGTAGGTTGTTGATGAGTGGCAAGGTACCCCTACACTTAACCATACGAATATGAGCATAGCACGCGCGATCCAATCGAACTCTGTAGATTAAGTGCCTACACACCTTATAGAACACTTAAGGTTAATCATTCGTTGTCTTCCCAGACTTACTTGTAGTTGTCACGGTGTATGGTTAAGTAAGTCTGAGGTATATGATTTTTATATCTTTTCTATTTTATCTCCTATGCTAACAAGGTGAAGGGTGAAGAGACTAATTAACTAACTCTAACTAACTAGCTAAGCTTTAATTAACCTAGCATCAGCATCTATTCCCACTTACCGTTCACACCTTGAACCGATGCAACCTTGGTTACCAAACACTAGTTGTTGCTGGGATCACCAAGCGTAATGCACGTGCTCGAAGTGGTTGTACTAAGACACTTAACTAGGAGAGAAGGGTTGAGAGAGATTTAATAACTAATAAAAAATTTAAATGACAAATGATAAATAACAGTAAATAAAATCCTAATTAGCCTATTCCATGCATTGTAAGGTTTATCCAAGAAGTTCCTCTTTATTGCCGTACACAAACTTATGTTCAGGTACAATGTCTACTCGAATAAAGATCTGTTCACTTTGGAGTTTCTACTGTGGGCACATGGAAATTAATCTATCTCTGGAGAAGAAAAACTGCCAGAGTTTCACTACGGTCTAGGCCTAGATTAGGAAACAAGGGAGAGCTGCCTCTTATTTATAGACTTGGTGGCGCACCGCGATATCGCATACGCGATATCGCAGGGGACGACGTGATATCGCGTACGTGATATCACGTACGTGATATTGCAGCCCATGCGATATCGCGCCCCATCATACCCCCATGACTAAATGAAAATTCATCTTCGAGTTCCTTACAATAATATCAGGAAGGTATGTGATTATTGACTCAAATGAAACTAATGGGATGACATGTGAATGGATCATCATTACAAGATAAGACAAAACTGGTGTTCATGACAACAAGCGTGAACACCTTATTACATTGACATTAGGCTTAATTTGGCAGCTGAGAGAGAAAAGAGAAGAGAAAAGAAGTCTGTTGCTGCCAACGCCAAGATTGTGCCTTTCGTTGTCCACCTGTAAGCGCATCATCGATCTCGTTCCTTGCATAGCTGCTTCAGCACTGATCCATTCTAAGTGTTCCCTCTAGATCTAATCCATTGTTACATGATTGCCATTTGCACACACAACATAGTCTTATATTAGCAAGGGTAATTGAATCATCATGTAATTGATACCTTGCTTCGGTGAAAGTCCATTGGCTGAGTTGTGGTATGGCTAATTGCGGATTTGGAGATATATTAATGGTGACTACCGAAGGTGTAGGGGTTAGGAGAAAATCGAAAAAAGTGGGCCCTGTACCCCCATGACTAATTGCGAATCGTTGGTAGCGAGAGAATGGAAAAAGAAAAGGAATAAGAAAGATAGATAAAAAGAGACAACGGTAACGTCGATAAAGTGGATGTCAAGATGGAAATGAAAAAAATAAAGTGGATTGTGAAAATGTTAAGGGAAAGAATTTAATGGATGCACCAAATAGGAATGCCAGTGGGTCCTCCCCAAAGTAGGCTCATGCCCTTAATGCCCTAACAAACCCACATTTAAAGAGTTCGTAGGCTCTAGGAATGTCTTTTGGAACAAGAGTTAAAGTCTTAACCACAAGAATTTACCAAAAAAAAACAATGCATCAACCAAAATATACACTAATGATACAACCGGTAATGAGGTGAACAATGGAGAGAAGGATGGAGAGAATTGAATGAAATGAAATCCCAAAAACAAGGTGGTGTACAGCCCCTTGTGTGTTTCATGATTAATGTGACTTGGTAAATCTCATTCCAACTCCGACCTCAAACAAACCACATCCAGTGACTTTGCATTAATGCATTTGGCCAATCCATCCACTTGAATAACAAGAATGCCTCCCCCAAGAGCCACCACCATTCCGACGAAACGAATGAGGAGAGAATGGAAAGTGAGGATGGCTGTAGTTAGAGGGAACATTTTTAGTTTCATAACCAGTGCTTATAGCCCAAGGGATTATTTTGTCTAAGGGGTGTGCTTTGAATTCTCACTTTTTATTTTATTTTATTTATGCGTAAGAACCACACCATGAAAAGACTTTGTTATTATTTTTATTAGCTTAGCTTCCCGATAATTGGGTAACATCAGAACAGTAAGAAAACTTAAGAAGAAAACATCCAAGCACCCAAGAGAATGGCCAACACAAATACATCAAGTTCCCTTGAAGTCACACCCTTTTCAAACCTTGAGTTTTTCCTTAGTTTGAGAAGTGCCTAGTCACCGATTCGTTAGAGTTCTTATTAAGAAAGGGACTGTACATTTCCAAACCAAGAGAGACCATAGAAATTTGTGGATGAATGGATGAAGTGGACTCATTGCCTGTCATATCAAAAGAAACATACCTTAGTATCAACATCATAACTAAAGGTAAAAACCAAACATCAGCAATCAATATAAAAACAATTCATACCATCATTAAGAACACTTATTGGGTGATAAACTTACAGGATGGGTAACACACACACAAACACACACAAAAAATGAAAAAGTATAATGATGTTATAAAACAAAAACAAGAAAAGTTAAAGAAATTTGTAAAAAAAAAATGTGTAAAACAAAAACTAAAAAGAACTGAGGGTCTCCAATGATCAGCATAGGTGGCCATCTCCCCCATGACTGAATGGAAAGGGAGAGATCCGAAATAATGAGCGAGGTTGCCCGATAGTAGAGGTGTAATTTGTATTGGCTGTTTTTGGTTCACGAAAAGGTTTTGTTTGTTGCATATTAACCAATAACCTCTTATCTGGGCTTTCAGGCTTGTATATCATCATGGCTCCAGAGGGGAAGGTCGTATGAATAATATAGGATCCTTCCCACAATGTTTGAAATTTCATACGCTGCGGTACATGCGTGGGATTCCAGTAAAGGACCTTGTCTCCTGGTTGGTACCTAAACCTTTGAATTCTTAAGTCATGACGCTGTTTACTATGTGCCTTGTGCAACTCATTTAACAACAGAGCAACCAATCTATTCTCGTCTAGCATGTTTAGAGTTGCCAATCGTTGTTTTTGTGCTAGGTCAAGGTCAAGGTGAAGGTCGCAAGCCATGGATAGTGTACGAAGCTCATTCTGTATAGGGAGCTTTGGTAGTTTTCCGTACACTAACTCATAGGGAGAGTAGCCTGTAGGGAGTTTTCAAGTGGAGCAGTACGCCCAGAGAGCGTCGTTCAGTTTCGTGCTCCAATCTCACCTAAATTTGCTAATTGTTCTCATTAATATTCTTATAATCTCTTGATTAGTAACCTCAGCTTGGCCATTAGCTTGAGGGTGGTAAGGTGTGGTCAATTTACGCTCAACCCCTAAGTGTTGCATCAATTTGCGAAAGGTTGCACCCGTAAAATGTGTCCCATTATCAGAGATGAGTGCACTCAGCACACCAAACCTGTTTACGATTTGTTGTTGTACAAATTATGCAGCTGTAGACGATGTGTAGTTTGTTACAGTGGTTGCTTCAGCCCATTTGGTTAAATAGTCAATAACAACAATGATATATGCTTTTCTATTGGACATTGGTGTAATGGGCCCCATAAAATCTATGCCCCAGATATCGAAGGGTTCAAAAGGCTGAATCCATTGTTGCGGACCCTCCATTCTAGTAGTCATTCCACCATCACGTTGGTAGCATTCACAGGATTGGGCAAAATGATGGACATCCCAAAATAGTGTTGGCCAATAATATCCTACAAGCAGGACCTTGGTAGTCGTTCGTCTCCCAGCATAGTGACCCCCACAAGGGTCCTCATGAGCATCCTGGAGAACTTTTAATTGATCCTTATCGGGCACACACTGTAACGACGGAAAACGTCGGTCGCTGGAAAATACCGAACGAAGATTCGTGTACACAGTCTTAACCACAGATTCGTACGAGGGCCGTGCTGGAGAAAACGAATCCACGGTGCCCTGAATGGTCTTGTCGATCAGACAGGGACTTACTTAACCAGTAAATCAACGAATATTGTGATAATATACGTATTATATAGATATTCCATGAAACAAATTGATTTGATGAATCATAGAAGGAGTAGAAAACAATGTAAATACCTTGAAATAACGACAACGTCAACGCAACAAGGAAGATCAGATTTAGAAAAGATGCGCAATTCCAAGATCTATGTTTTGACTCAAAGACTGAGTATATTGTATACAAAATTCCAATAGCAAACTCCACTTATCTTGTGTGAAGCATACACAAAACAATAAGAAAACTGTTCAAAATGGAGTACAGAATGAAGCTCGATCTACCTCGTAAGCCAAAGGTGGAATGCAAGGAAGGTCAAGCCTAGATGTTTATCGATCAACTGTTTCTGATCAATAAACCTTGCCAATCGTACTAGATGATCTCTCGATCTCTGATCTGCTCTTTTTGCCTTCAGTAGTCTTTGCTCAAAGCTGCTAATGATCGCCAATAAAGAGAGCTGTATTTTCGCCAAAAGACTGATCGCTCCTGCTGCCAATGCTCAAACAATATCTTCTGTCTTTGCCAAAAAGGAGGAAGCACTCTTTTTTCTCCACCAACTAGAATATTTATAGGTTCAACATTACATGGAGAAGGCACGACCTTGATGACACGTGTCTCGAACTTTCAAAATGCCATTGACTTGGCAAATTTTATGTTGAAACTGGTCGTGTCGCATCACGTTTTTGGAGAGGGGGGCAAAGTACGCTATCAACCACTCTTACTGAAGTTGCCTCATGATTACGCTGCGATACGCTGATGAGCGTATTGTTGCGTATGGATAGCAGGTGCATGTCTGATACTGCCTTAGCTGACTTTATGCTATATTACGCTCGTTTACACTGCGTAACGTAGTAGAGCGTAGTGAAATGAATTCCACAGGTGTTACGCTTATTTTTACGCTTATTTACGCCGCAAAGCGTAATGGAGCGTAAAAATAGTCAATCTTACAATAAGTTATGCTTGTTTACGCTGCGTAGTGTAATAAGTGTAAAGCGACCAATTTGCAAAAAATAAGTCAATCTATTGCGCTCTTTGGACTCTGACTTTGCCTTCCTCGAAGCTCATTATGCTGCTCTGCGTAATGAAGCGTAAATGTAGCCCTGAACAAAGGACTTAGTGGCATGTGCGACAAGTCGTAGTCCGCTGCTTAGGACTTAAACTTTGTCGGATTCGTCGAAGCAAGTTACCTTCTAATATCGAGCATCATTAAGCAAAGTTACGCTGAGCGACATTATGCTATGTTGCATAATGTGGCGTAAAGAGAGAAAACAAAACAAAGTTAGAACTTGTAAGAAACTTGGAAACTTGGTGCTGCGCACTTCTTTGCCTTGTTTTGTCTTCTGGATTTCTGCTGCAAATTTTCGCCCAAATCGTGAATCTTTGCCCTAGGCCGATTCGCAATTTTCATGGTGTTTCACACACCATCGAACCAAGCCATCAGGATAGACTTTATAGAGTTGTCCCTTGATTTCCATGAAGTATTTGGTTTTGTGAACAAACTGTTGTTTCTTTCTAAAGTCCAACCCCTGTGGTGTTTGTTGGGAAATGAGATAAGTAAGAATGCTACTATACCAATTTATTTCTGTGGGTTGGTTATTCACTACACCGGCAAAGAGGGTTTCATCAGGAAAATGATCAGATACGGCATATTCATCCTCTTTGCTATCCCAGCGCAACCGAGATAAGTGATCTGCGACTACATTCTCGGTGCCTTTGCGATCTACTATTGTTAAATCGAACTCCTGAAGAATTACCAACCAACGTATGATACGTGGGCTAACCGTTGGCTTGTTCATGAGGAACCTAATTGCACTATGATCTGCATGGATGTATACTTTGTAGCCTAATACATAGTGCCTAAATTTGTCCAGTGCAAACACTACAGTCATTAATTCTTTTTTCTTAGTTGTGTAGTTGAGTTGTGCACCGGTGATACTCTTACTGGCACAGTGGATGTAATAAGGTCATTTTTGTTCATCTAATTGTGTCAGTATGGCTCCTAAGGCGTAATTAGATGTGTCGGTCATGATATGGAACAACCTGGACTAGTTAGGGGCTTGTAGAGTAGGGGATTCCACAAGCCTTTGTTTTAATGTTTGGAATGCTCGATCACATTCCCTGGTCCATTCAAAGGGTGCATCTTTTTTCGTCAGTTCTACCAACGGTTTGACAATCTTGGAGAAGTTCTCAATAAATCTCCTGTAGTAGCCAGTGTGTCCAAGGAACGATCGAATATCTTTGACTGTTTTTGGTTGGCGAGTGATTTCTTGGATGACCCTAACTTTTTCTGGGTCTACCTCTATTCCTGATTGTGAACCCTTATGCCCCAATACTATGTCCTCTTGAACCATCAAATGGCTTTTTTGCCAGATGATCTTTAGGTTGGTTTCGATGCATCGTTTCAGCACTTACTCTAATTGGTCTAGGGCTTGATCAAAGCTTGACCCATAAGTGGAGAAGTTGTCCATAAAGACTTCTACTTCGTTACCAATTTTCTGTTGAAAGATGCTTAGAACTAATCGTTGAAACGTGGCAGAGGCATTGCACAAGCCAAATGACTTTTGTTTATATGCAAACGTTCCCCAAGGACTGGTGAATGTTGTTTTGGCTTGGTCTTCTGGTGCGATCCGTATTTGGTTGTACCCACTATAACCATCCAGAAAACTATAATAGCGATGCCCTGCTATAGTGTCTAAGACCTGATCAACAAATGGCAATGGGAAGTGATCCTTGAATGTTGCCATATTTAATAGCCTAAAATCTATGCATACCTTCCATTTGCCTCCTTTTTTGGGTACGATTACTAGAGGACTAATCCATTCACTATCAGCAATGGGGTAAATGATCCCAGCCTTGAGAAGTTGCTCTATTTCTTCTTTCACTATTTGTTTCAACTTCGGGTTCAATCGCCTTTGCGGTTGTTTTCAACGCTTCATGGAGGAGTCTATGTAAATCCGATGTTGGCATATCCTAGGATCTATTTCGGTTAATTTAGGGTATGACCAGGCAAAGGCTGTTGATCATTTATTTATCACCTTTAGCAAACTCTCTTTTTATTTGGGGCCAAGCTTTGTGTTGATGATTACCGATTTTCCATTTTTCAGGGTCATGTATTCTAGACCGGTGGGCAACGATTTTAAATCCAGGGGCTCTTGTTTAAACTTCTTAGGAATCTCCAACTTCCCCCAATTAATGTTTTCAGGGTTGAGGATTGGAAGTTGGCAACAAACTTGCTCAAGTGCGTCCATGCTTTCAACGTAAGCACTAGTGATCCCCTCAGTTAGTTCCATGCATGTCATTGAATTGCTCTCTTGGTCAGCCATTAGCCACTGGGTGTTTTCTTGTCGTGTGGCTGCTGCATATAGGCACATTTGTATGTTGATGTCTTGTGCATACCGATTGCATGCAGGCAATGTTAAACTCCGCATTACCCATGGTTTTTGCACGCAATGACACCCTGTGTCACTATATGCGATGCATGAAACTTTCTTCTTCTCAATCTTTCCAAAAGTATTTTTGTTGGATATTTCTAGGGAAAGATTGCGGATTCCTAGGCGTGCATCTATTGTGCTCAGCCATGCCCTTCCCATTATTATCGAGAAGTCCCCTTTGTCATTGTTTATTTGGATCACTAGAAAATCAGTTGGGTATGACCAACCACTTATAGTGGTAACAATGTCCTCAACCTATCCCAAAGGAACAGTGATGCATTGGTCAGCCAGCTCTAAGCGAATATTGCTCTTCTTGAGTGGAGGTAGGTTCTAGGTTTTATACAATTCTTGTGAAATTAAGTTGACTCCAGAGCCTGAGTCAAGAAGAGCCTTATGAGGTTCATTCCTATCGACTTGGAGATAAATTAGGGGGCTTCCAGGATTAGAGAATTTCTTGGGAAGGTGGCCTACCTTAATTCAGTTGGTAACAGTATGTGTTAACATAACTGTGTGCATTGGCCTCAATTTTTGGGTTGAAGGAGGTCCCGAAACCTTATTTGGTATGAAAATGTTTAGATGTTCAACCGCTTGTGAAGATGAGAGCTTAATTGGATTGTTGGTTCTAAAGAAAGGTCTTTTTGGCATATGATTGTTAGAACCAACTGGGAATTGAGGATTAGGAGCCCTCGTGATATTGGGTTATTGCGGTTGAGTGGGAAATACCCTTGGCATTGTTGGAGTGGTTGGTGGTGGAGCTACCGGCGTAAGAGATCCAGATGGATTCGGAGGATAGTATGGGTATGAAGCATCTCCCAGAGGAGGAATCCTAAATACTCCTGAACTTGGTAGTAACATGGTGGGGTTATATGACCCATAGAGTTGCTTGGAGAAATCGGCTGCTGCACGTAATAGCCATAAGGATCTAGTTGCCAGTAAGGGTATTGCTGTCTAGGTGGTGACATCCCCCATAACTGTGGGTGTTGCCACTGCTGATGTTGTCCGATGGGTTGTGGTGGAGTTCCACTTGGATAGTACGTTAATGGTTGGTGGAACTATCTTGGGTTACCTTGGGGTTAAGGTAACCTCCGGGGTGTTTGCCGTTTATTAAGTCTCAGGTTGAGTGCATACACCCCAGACTCTTGTAGATGTGAGATAATTGGACAACATCTCTTAGGATAGTCATATTGGCAGATCTCACATCCACCGTCATTGTCTGTCTCAGAATCCAAAACCTCATCAGAGATTGTCATTTTCCCCTTACCATTGTTATTCTCTTCTCTTTTTCTTATCTTTGTCACTACTTTGTTCCTCCTTAGACTCCTCTACGATTTTGAGGACAATTTCAAGTCTAGAGTCTAAGGAATCCCACAATTGATCCACCTTAGCTGATACTTCTATTATTAGCTTTTGAAGTGGCAAAGTTTTTCTGTTCATCAACTCTTCGAGTGGTTACTCATCCTCCTCATCACAAAATTTCACTCCCTTCTTCTGAAGGGAAGGATCACGGTTATAGTCTTATGTGCTCTCTCTTTTCCATAGCTCCCCTTCTTTTTTGGCTACTTGCTCCAACAAGCGATGAATTTCATGGGCTCTAAGTTCTGATAGTCTTCCTTGGGCATAAGTCCCAAGGGTTCTCCTAGTTTCATATCTTAGCCCATCTACGATGTGGCAAAGTTGGTCTCGTTGTGCATAACCATGGCCCAGGCAACAATGTAACAATGCATAGTATCGGCCCATGGCAGCATCAAAGGGTTCATGAGTATCTTGCTTCCATCTTTGGATCTGCTTACGCAAGTTAGACACTCTAGAGTATGTTTGATATTTATCATTGAATAGTTGTAACATCGTACTCCACCTTCTAATGGTCTCCGGCTCTAAGGACTGGTACCAACTCTCTGCTTCCTTGATGAGTGTCCTAGGAAACAACTTCAATTTTGCCACTCGTTTTCTATGTTTTGCAAGGCGTAGGCATCGTGGAATGCCTATAAATGATGTTGCGGATCAGCATTGTATCCTCCTTCGAAGCATGGGATATTATTCATGTCTAAGCGCTTGATCCGGCTATCTCTTTAATGCCTTATTGGTATTCTAACTGCCTCCATTATATCGAGCATACTTCGGGTGGCGGGTAGGGGCTTATCATGATCATCTCTTTCATGACGCCTATGGTGTCTACGTTGTTCCCTACTTTTCCTTCGTTCATGCCCTTGTCCTCTCTCTCAACTCTCTTGTTGAGGTCTCGCATTTTCCCTACCTCTATCCTCATCGTTATGCTCTTGATGACTGCGCCCAGATGTGGAAGGAGAGGGTGAATGATGTGATGAAGGGGAAGAAGAAGGGGAACCATCGCCATGACGATGCTTCTTACCTTCTCTTCGGCTACTACGGCCTTGATCGTGATGAAGATCTAAGTTCTCGTCCTTGTTATGTATTGTTGTTCCCTCAGTGAATAATTGGCATTCACGGGGATCAAAACCAAGGTTTTGTATCGTGGATCGTAGGTTCTGATACCCTACCTTTTCACTGTCATTAGGAGGGGAAACATCATTTGATAGAGAACCTGTTATAATGGGTTCATCATCTCCGATTTCACTTAGGATGTGCGGGACCCCTTTGCCCTTCAATAGTGTGTGGTGGCTCTCCTGCCTTGAGTCCCTTAAATGTTGTGCTAATGTGGGATGGTAATCCCTTATGTCAAAATCACCTATAACATACTCAACATATAGCTGTGTCATGCCGATCTGTGCAAGAGCACGGAGGAGCATGTTTGGGACTAATCGATCTAGGGGTAACACTATGTTACCTTGCAAGTCTCTCCATCACAGTTGTTCGTCTTGATGGAGGATAAAGGTAAAATCAGGTATGTACTCATCGAGATAAGTATATACTACCCGATGTTGTTGAGGAATTGGTGGATTTTGGTTATGTGTTTTAGACTGCCAACTGTTTCTTGTATGATTCCTAGGTGGCGTATTACTTTTGTTCAAAGAAGAAGACATTGCTATTTTATTCGGTGTGCTATTAACCGTTATATAATTTTTTGTTTAATTAACCCTAAGGTTCATTTAAGCTCCCAACAATGTGAGTAATTTCCTATGTTCTACTTAGTGCACAAACACTTAGTCCTCAGCAATGGTGCCAATGATGAGTGGCGAGGTACCCCTACACTCAATCATACGAATACGAGCTAGCAAGCGTGATCCGGTCGAACTCCGCAGACTAAGTGCCTACACGCCTTATGGAACACTTAAGGTTAATCATTCGTTGTCTTCCCAGACTTACTTGTAGTTTTCACAGTGTATGGTTAAGTAAGTCTAAGGTATATGATTTTTATATCTTTTCTGTTTTATCTCCTATGCTAACAAGGTGAAGGGTGAAGAGACTAATTAACTAACTCTAACTAACTAGCTAAGCTTTAATTGACCTAGCGTCAGCATTCGTTCCCACTTATTGTTCACCCCATGAACTGATGCAACCTTGGTTACCAAACGCTAGTCGTTGCTGGGATCACCAAGCGTAACGCACGTGGTCGAAGTGGTTGTACTGAGGCACTTAACTAGGAGAGAAGGGTTGAGAGAGATTTAATAACTAATAAAGCATTTAAATGAAAAATGATAAATAACAGTAAATAAAATCCTAATTAGCCTATTCCATGCACTACAAGGTTTATCCAAGAAGTTCGTCTTTATTGCCGTACACAAACTTGTGTTCAGGTACAATGTCTTCTCGAATAAAGATCCGTTCACTTTGGAGTTCCTACTACGGGCACATAGAAATTAATCTATCTTTGGAGAGGAAAAATTGCCAGAGTTTCACTACGGTCTAGGCCTAGATTAGGAAACAAGGGAGAGCCGCCTCTTATTTATAGACTTGGTGGTGCACTGCAATATCGCGTACGCGATATTGCAGGGGACGACGCGATATCGCGTATGCGATATCGCAGCCCATGCGATATCGCGCCCCATCAGTTGTGATGCAGTCCTAACCACCGGACCCTAGGAAGATGGGGGATTCGTACGTTTTGGCACCCTTATGAAAAAAGATGCTTGGGTCGTGACCGCAATGTGCTGTAGGGTCCTAACCACAAAAGGTGTCACGGGCACCTAAAGTGGTGCCTTAATGATGAAGGGGGCCTGTGGCCTAGTTGACACTAAGGTTTCAACATCACCAAAGGGCACACGGATCACAAATGGTTCATGTATTGAATCTGCATCATCATCAATGTTGATAGCATTAATGATGTATCCTACACCATTAGCATTTAATGGATTCTTCTAAACGTTCATGGACTGGTTCTTCAACTGGACATGGTTACTTCCATCAAGGACCAACTTGCCTTGATCAATCATGCATTGGATATCATCCTTTAGCACTAGGCAGTAATCCGTGTCATGGCCATGCAATTGATGGTAGTTGCAGAATCAGTCCAACCTAAAATTTTTGGGTATTGGAGGTTCATTGGGCATAGCTGCAGAGGGGTCTCGGAGGATCTCGCAATACCTCTCATAGCATTTGCGAGCATCCTTTGACATTTGCTTGTGTTGAATGTTCCTAGCACTAAGCAATTGATCCAAAATTTCTGATGGCTTGATTGGAAAAGGAGTATATTTTGAGCGATCCTTGTGCTCAAAGTTTGGCCTTGGTGGAGTTTGCCCCACAGTGGTTGATGATGCGATTTTGTTGGTTCTTGCATTGCCAGAACCTGATGTTTTGTTACTGTTGGCCAGGGCCTTAGGTGCCTTAGCTGTCTGCTTCATTAGCCATAGCTTCCACAATGGTTGTCATGACATTCCCCTTTTCCTTATCTCTCCTTGCATGTGCATTCTTATAGGCTATGTAAGCTGAGTCCTTGCTAGCCTTTGTTGCATCCTATATGCTCTTTGTTTGAGCAAAAGCTTGGCTAAGGGAGCACGGGACTAAATAGTATAGCTTCGATTTAATGAAATCATTTATTGCATCTTTAAAAATGGCCAGCAAGTAGGTTTCGGCAATGGGCTCATGAATCTCATTTAAAGAGGCACTCCATCGTTGTATGAATTTTTGCATGGGCTCTAGCACTTCTTGCTTAACGTTCATGAGCTGATCCAGCATGGCCTTTGCCTTCAAATTGTACTTGAAGCAGGTTATGAACTAGCTTAACAACTCTTCGAGAGTTGAAATGGAAGCTTGAGGAAGTGCATGATACCAATCTAAAGCTTTGTTGATCAAAGACATGGATAACTGTGTGTGGCCATGCTTGCAGTAATAAGGACTCAGAATGGAAAGTGACTAAGTGGGTGTTTGGGTCACCCTCATCGTTGTATTTCGTGAATTGGGGAAGTTGCACCATAGGAGATAGTGTGAGCAGAGGAACAGTAGGGCTAATAGGATCATCCTGATAGAAGTCCATTACATGGACTATCTCTGAGTTGGCTACTTTAAGTCACTTGACCTTCTTAGTGAGGGTTTAAATAAGCTAAAACACTTGTTCCAGACTTGGGGATGTTGCAGAGGGTTGCATTGGTTGTACGGTTGGTGGGGTCATCAGAGCGACTACTGTTGGTGGTGTCATCGAAGCAGCCCATAGCCCCGTAGTTGGTTGTGCCATATGTGACACTTGCTACATTTGCGGCTATGTGTATTGTGGCATTTGGGATAATTGAATAGTAGGTAAAGAGGTTACTGCCCACCACCTAGTTGAGGTTGGAGCTATTATTGGTGGTGGGACTGATATGGCTGAAATGAAAAGAATATGACTTGTTTGTGGCTGCGATATGGGCATGGTGTGCACATATGGCAGCGTTGGTGTCGCAAACGTTGGTTGCAAAGGTTGAACAGACTGTGAGAAAATGACAAAGGGAGTAAGGGTAGAAGGTCATGCATTCTATTGAGTAGACAGGACCGGGTGGCTAGCTACTACCAATAAAGTTTTAGGCTACGGAAGCATCATGGCTGTCTTAAAGGAGGCAGAAGACTATGATTGGTGCAGTAGGAATATAGAGGCAAACTGCGAAGTGCTGTAAGGAATGTAAAGAATCTCATCTATATTGCTGATGACATTAATGTGTTCAAGTACATGATGCTTGAATAAAGATCCATACAATTGCTTTAGTTCCTACTGTGGGCACTCAGTAAATATTCTAACTCTGGATAAAGAAAACTATAAGAGTTTGGCGACACTAATGACATAATGTCCCATAAATGCAGTGGGAATGTGTATTTATATAGGCTTGACATGACACTATGTTAACACATATTTCCATGTGTTGATGGGGCTACGTTGGTGCATGCCCATCAATGTAGCTAGCTAATGATACTTCATCAATATACTTAGTTTGGTATGACACCATGCAATGTCATTGGTAAAGATATGGACTTGGTTTGAAGCCTAGACAAATAACTATGATGGTAATTTTAATTACATTTGAAAGAAGAAACTATTATGGACATGGTAAAGCATCTTAAGTCCCTATCTTTGCAATCACTTCTTGTTTCATTATTCACCTCAATGCTACATGCAATTGGTTGCCTACTGATTTTTTAGTATAGCGCAAGATTCTAAAGATAGTAGTTGTGTGGGTGTGGCATATCGACTTGATTGATATTTAATCTCCAATAAGCCTATGTACACATTATGGGATGATTATATAAGGGCATTAAGGGTATAAGCCTACTTTGGAAAGGACCCACTTGTAAAACTTTTAAACATCCAGTCTATACACCATCTCTGCATGTCCAAAACATTAAGGTATAACTCTGACTTCAAAACGTATTATCATTTTTTATTCAACTTTTCAATAACTTTTCATGTGATTATCCCTATTTACATTGTCTAAGCTTCATCAACTTTCTGAGGTTCCACTTGAACTTTCAATATTGTACTCATGTCCAAAACCCTTTTGTGGTTCCCATTTGACTCCTAGATTACTTTAGAATTTGCAAAAATAAGGCCTAAAATCAAAGGAAAATTTTCAACTTAGGTCACATCAATGCTGTACCCTTTGTTGATGCATCTTTTTAGATAGATCAACATTGACATGGTATATAATTCCTATATATATGCCAAGAGAAGAGCATATTTGTAGACTGTGCTAACAAAGCATAGAAGATGGAGAACATATTTTTTTATTTTGCCCATCTTTGGCTCACATTTGATTGAATTATACAAATAACTATAATTTGCTAATTGTTTTTTTTTTCCCCAAATTGACCCTATATGCTTGGGGCATTACATCAATGATATTTTTAGCTTTCTTCAACACTATGTTAAGGCATTGTAACTGTCCAACAAATCCTTTGTAATTTCTTGGACATAATAAAAATTTCCAGTTTCTAGTTTCCATATATATATATATATGTATATATATATATGCATGAGACTTAAGCCATTTTTTACCATTTGACTCAAACGAGAATGGATTTTTTCTAATTTCAAGTGCTCAGAGCATTCTAAGAGCACTATCTTGCAAATTGTAACCCTAGTTCCATTTGTTTAAAACCTTTGCGATCATGGAATTACGCTTTGTCATGGGGGAAAGAAACCAACAATTTCCAATACTTCAAAGACCATAGTTTTTAAAATGCTTAAGTTAGAAACACTAAAAGTGATTAAAATATAAATAAATTAATATATTGATAACTATCTTCACACCTTGAAATTATAGGCTACAATCATGTAGGAGTGATAATGCTATATTTTTGCAAAATAAGTTAACCAAGGATGATCAAAAGTGCCAACACTCACATCTAAAGTTATTAAAGGCTAATCAATGATCATTCATGTGATTGCAAATGGCACCAAAACAAGATTCACAAGAGGGAGAACCTTCACAATGATTGGAAAGTACTTAAGGGGTGGGCAAGGATAGCAACAAGAACAATCACAACATCAAAAGTAAGTAGTTGAAGCCACACATGCAATTGGGCCCCTTTGTGAGGAGCTAAAAGTGGAATTTGTCTAATAGATTCCTACCATAGAAATCGGGCAATCTAGATAGGGTGAACTATCAAGACCAAGGCCAAATCCAGAAGTCACTCTTACAAAATCCTATGTAGAAACGATCTAGACTAAGGAGATCCAGAGTTTAGTTCTCTAGGAACCAAACTTTGGTCCATTTTTGAAATTCACATTGTCAGTTCGAGTATGCACTTTGAAAATTCTTACTCCACTCATTTTAAATGCCCATGTTATGGTTTAGAAACAAGACAAAGAAGTAAATTTAATAAGCCCAAATTCAAAGTGATAGAAGGTCGTATTTACATATGGAAATATATTAAATACAAGTGAAAGCATAAGGATAAAGTTCAAACTTCAAGAAAAAACAAACATTAAGTGAAGCCAAAATAGCCTTTTTTGTAAAATAAGCCATGTAATTTATATTTGAATTATTATGTCGCATAAGAAAAGATAGAAAATTCCATTATTTTTACATTTATTAAAAGATTCATGGGTGGAAGTAATTAGAGAATGATCCCAATCTCTCATGTCTCTTGAATTTCTAGTCTAATTTTCTATAAAATAGGCTTGTCCCATCATATTATATTAGGGCCCTATCATTTGGCTATGAATATGTGGGCAAATCGTTTTTGTAAGTGAAGCAATAGATGTCATTGAAGTAATTCTGTGATTTATCTCATAATCGCATATCCCATTTATTATTTACAATCCCATTCTTAATTTCACAATTTATCATATTACAAGTTTATTCGTTCTCAATCTATCATATTCACCAATTCTCATTAATGAAAGAAGTTGAAAAATCACATTTGAGCCCAATTTTGTATAACAAATTTTATCCATCAAATCAATTCAAATTAATTCCAAACTTTGCAGATGGTACATTGTTAAAAGAGTTTTTTTTTTTATCAATTATCCTCTCATTTCATAACTCTTTCAGATCGCAAAGATATTTATCTTGCAAATCAATCATTTATGTTCTGAATGTTGAATAGTTTTATTTCAAACCCCTTTTTTGGGCTAGATTTGAATCATCAAATAAATTGCAATTGATCTAAAATTTTACAAGTTGATAGATTGCAAAGCAAGCTTTTCAACAAGCCTAAGATTAGCCTAAGACTCTTTGGAATCGCAAAGATATCACAATTGCAAAATCATGAAGAAAATTAAATTTTTTTTAGTTTTGCTGCCTGCATCATTTGAAATATTAGGCTACCAAAAATTTGCAAAAAGAAAAAATATTTTTGGATCTTCTTACATTAAAAAAATCTACAATTGGTATCAGAGCGAAGGATGAAGTCATGGAAGATATAAATTAGAATTTTCCAATAGATTCCATTATCTATGATGGTACATAAAATTTCCACATATGACAAATTAACACAGATGTTATTGGATTTTAATGATGTTTGAAGCATTGTTGATAAATGTAGTTGAATACCAAAAACATTGAATAAAAAATTAAGGAAGAAATTTCAGAAAACAATCAAGAAAGAAGAATTAGTTAAAGGAATTATATGCAATTTAGTTTGTGGGAAAATAAGAAATGCTATTTTAAGTTTGAAAACAAGCAAAGAAATGTGGTAGTACATCCAAGAGAAGTATGAAGTAAAGGAGGGCATAAATCAAAATCTACAAATGTCAAGAAGGGCACAAATCATAATCAACCAAAATTAGAAACTACAAAAGGTCAAGAAGGGCAAACTAAAAAGAAAAACAAAAACAAAACCAAGAAGTAAATAAAATAAAGAAGAGCACCACCAAATTGAAGAAGTAAAAAGACAATGTAAGGTCTCCAAAAATAAAGAAGGGACTAATAATATTCTTTAAGATAAATACATATCATCTGAAACAAACCAAAGACTCATCACATGACTTAATTTGGTTTTTATCATCAAGACAAGAGAATCCCTTCAAACCTATGGTTGTTAGAAAGTGCGTATATTAATCATATGACATTAAGAATAGATGACTTTAATGAAATTGAATTTACAAATGATATTGACAAAGTTCAGCTTGATCTTGGATGTATTAGGAGTTGGAAACATTATCATGAATTTGAAAGATGGAAATCAATTTGAAATCAAATATGTACATTATGTGCCTCATCTCCAAAAATCATTACTATCAATCAATCAATGAACATGTGATAATTACAACTTAGTATTCAAAAAGAACTTATGCATTATATTAGATCAAAATAATATAAAAGCAAAGTTTGAAAAGTTTCACAACCAAGTCTACTATTTAGAATTAGTACCAAAAACAAAGAATTTAAGAAATAGAAAAAAAAAATCAAAAAGTGCCTCCAAAGAATGAAAAAAAAATTGAAATAAAAGACCTAGAACATTGCCTACACAGTTTATTTAAAGAAGAAAAGTAAGTTGTCGTTGCCAGAAAATTAGAGGTTGAAGAAACACATGAAGAAAGGAAAGATGTCCACTCACCTTTGTCAAATTTAAAAAAAGGTATAGTAGCCCCAGTTGCCTTACCAAAGCAATCAAAAGAGAAAGAAGACAATTCAAAGCAACAAACAACTACTGAAGTTTAAAATCAACAAATAGGAGTTTAACTAAGGAGAATAATAATTAAAAACATTTAGCAAGATTTCAAAACAACTAATGATTGGTTAAGTTCAAAGACAAGCTACAACTCCTCCAAATTGCATCCTAAAGAAGGGATTGCTGATTCTAGTATGTATTTTGGAAATTCTTTCTTCATTCATTTTAAATGCCCATGTTGCAAGTTAGAAGCAAGATAAAGAAACAAATTTAATAAGCCCAAATTCAAAGTGATAGAAAACCATATTTACATATGTAAATATAGAAAATACAAGTAAAAGCATGAAGACAAAGTTCAAACTCCAAGAAAAGATAAAGATCAAGAGAAGCCAAAGTAGCTTTTTTAGAAAAAGAAATACAGACCAAAGCCATGTAATTTATATTTAAATTATTATGCCACATAAGACAAGATAGGAAATTCTATTATTTTTACTTTTATTAAAAGATTAATGGGTGGATGTAATTAGAGAATAGTCCTAATCTCTCATGTCTCTTGAATTTTGAGCCTAGTTTTCTATAAAATAGGCTTATCCCATCATCTTCCATTATGGCCCCATCATTTGGCTATAAATATGTGGGCAAATCATGTTTGTAAGTGAAGCAATTGATATCATTTAAGTAATTCCTCAGTTTATCCCATAATCCCATATCATATTCATCATCTGCAATCCCATTCTCAATTTCAGAATTTATCATATAACAAGTTCATCCATCCTCAATTTATCATATTCACCAATTCTCATTAATGAAAGAAGTTAAAAAATCACATTTGGGGCCACTTTTGTGGAACAAATTTTAACCATCAAATCAATTCAAGTTAATTCCAAACCTTGCAAACAGGTAGATTATTGAAAGATCTTTGTATCAAGTATCCACTCACTCCGTAACTCTCTTGGATTGTAGAGATATTCATCTTGAAAATTAACAATTTATGTTCTCGATGTTGAGAAATTTAATTCTAGACCCCTTTCTTAGGCCAGATTTGAATTATCAAATAAATTCCAATTGATTTGAAATTTACAAACTAATAGATTACACAATGAGCTTTTCAAAAAGCCCAAGATTCGCCCAAAACTCTTTCGAATCACAAAGATATCACAATTGCAAAATCAGAAAAAAATCAATTTTCTGAGTTGGGCTACCCACCATTCGAAATATTAGGTTGCCAAGCATATACAAACATGAAAAATATTTTCAAATTTTTTTACACCAAAAAAATCTACACACACAACAAGATGTAAGAGACTAGTAGTATTTACTACTTTGGCTCACAATTTCCATAAGTAGGAAGTTGTACCTTGGTAAAATGTACCTTTTTTGGAATAATCAACAAGGGGATGCAATAGTAATATTCGAGAACATCACTACCTCATACTCGATAGAGACCATTGCAAAGGCCTTAGGTTTATTCAATGTAGGAGCAAAGTTTATGAAGGTATCCACTTAGTTTGATGCAAAGAGCAAAAAGGAGTAGACCAAACGGTGTTACAACTTTGACTGTAAGGAGTATGACCTGAAATGATTTATTTCAAGATAGTGTCATACCATCTCAATCCAATGGTACAACCTACTAAGGTAACATCCTTTTCTATTAAGGTGTGTGTGGCTCTTAGTGAGAAATTTCCTATCAACCTACCCTAGTTGATCTTTTTGAAGATTAAGAAGAGATTCAGGGAAAATGAAAAAGTTAGGAAGACACTCTTCTTTTCATGCTTAATTAGGAAACTTTGTATTTGAGGATGGATCACCCACTACACCAATGACTTTCACTACAGGGCTAGAACAACATTGTGGCACGAGATGATGAAGAAAAAGATGCCTGTGTGGCTTCAGGAAGAGGAGGCACGACCATTGCCAGCAAAGGATACCACAGGTGCAAAAGAGTGTTTGAGATAGATGAGAGAGTAGCAGTAAGTGTGTGGAGATGAACTTTTGGATTTTTGATTGGTCATGAGCCATTTGAATGAGGTTGTAGGAACAATGAGTTGGTCATAGGATTAACTTAGCAAATTTGTTTTTTGTGCAAAGGAGTTAGATCATTATTCATGCAAACCCTACTATTGGAGAAGTCTTGGTATCTCTACCACTAGAATAAGTACTAGAAATTTTAGGCTATGTTGTAGCCTTCTCTATATTACTAGAATAAGGGGAAGACACCACAGTGGCCATCATGGCATACATAGGGTAGAAGACGATGCCTAAGGTGGTGGCATGCTATATTTGTAAAGCATTAAAGGTTCTTGTAGAACTAGTACTTGATATTTCTACAATGACAAACATCCAAATATTTGTAGGAATAAAATCTATGAAAATAGTAGCCACATAACACAACGACATGTTGGAAAGACTAGTGGGAGTTGGGCAACCAATTTCAAAATTTTTTAACATTTTAGAGAATATTTCAGTAGCCTAGTTTGAACTTTTGAAGACATTAGGTAAGCTTCTACTCACCAAATCATAATTGCATAAAGCTACCAACTGTAACCAACATTTAGTTGTTGAAGTTGTGCAATTTAGAGCCCTATTGTTTAATCTAGCAATCCTTGAACTATACCTCACTAGGGATGAAGCCTTTAAAAAGGTTTACGACAAACAAAAGAAGGTTGAAGTAGAAAAGGAAAAGGCCATCTAGGATGCAACCTTGTCAAACACAATATTTTATAGTATTAACAATGATCTTATCTAGGTGCATTAGGAAAACAAGGAATTGACCAAGAAGACCAAGAGATTGCTTAAGGTAAAGAAGAAAAAAAAAAGTAATTAAAAGAATACCTTAAGCACCAACAAGAACAAATGGTCAAAGTGAACTAGGACCTAGAGATTGGCAACAAAAAATAGAAATCTCTTGATGGAGGAATGTGAAATCAAGCAAAAGTCAGTAATTGAAATCATCACCTAGAATAATGAAGCCTTGAAATATGAAAATGTTAAAAATCATTACAAGGATTAGGTTGGCATGCTTAAAGAAGTGAATGAAGAGGACATTTGACTAGCCAAAGAAAAGATGTACGACACCCTCCAGTAATTCCAATAATAAGGCAACACATGATAATCCATCTTCAAAGGACTTAATGCATGCAACAAAGTAAAATCCACATGATAAAGTTGCAAATTGAGGAGATGATAGAGTATATGGAGCTTTCTAATATTAGATATGCTAATATGACAATGCTTATTGTTGCAAGGCCTCAATCAAAGTTAGAGAAGTAGGTGGCTGGCTCATATCTATTATACAATGGTGAGTTTAAGCTCCATAAGGAGACCAAGCAAAAATTAGAGAATGTTAGCATAGAGTTTAAAGTTTTAAAAATTAAATTTGAAGTTCAACAAGTAGTTAGAGAGAACCTGACTAACAAGATGGTGAACCATCAAAGGCTAAAAGATACAGTTAGGATGTTCAATGTTGAACGCAAACAATTTGCTACCTAGTTTGTCAACACCAAGGAGATGCTTCTTGCTTTGCCTTGTCCTTGGGATGTACTAACATTAGCAACTCTAGGTGACATCACTTTGACAATCAACGATCCTTAGAGTAAGGAAAAGAAGATAAAGGTACTCCTAGATGCATTTCAACTATTAGAAGTAGCAATGGGATAACCATTGTTAAAAACTTCTTATGTAGCTTTGACGCTTGATCTTTTAGATGTGATAATTCTGGAATGTCTAAAATTCTAGACTGTGAGAAAATGAGTCATTAAAATATTGATAATGCATTTGATATGATGGTTACTTGATAATTTGGTTGCATTTATGACTAATGATAATGGATTGATAATTGAGAATGGAAGTTGATACTAGTGATAGATGTGTAAATGAGTGAAGAGAAGAATATGAAAAATCATGAAATTGCAAAGAAAATTGAACATCAACTTTCTCAAAATAGGTCATTTCATTAATGTATAGCCTTATAATTTATAGGAAATAATTGAAGCCATACTTGGGAAACTTAAGAAATCATTCCCACTAGTGAAAATAAAGAAATTTATGCAAAATAAAGGTGAGTTGGGGTCAAAATAGTTTACATTTTCCCATCAACTAAAAAATAAATAAAAACACTTTGACTTTGTTTACATTTTTCTTCATGTGGGAAGAGCATTAGACACTACTTGTTAATAGGCATGAGAAGCCATTGCAAGAGCTAGCACCTCTTGGCACTACTTGAGGCATATGGCTAGGATCAATTTTTGTTATGTATCTAAATTTTGTCAAATATCAAATGGTGGTTACTCAAATTATATATATATATATAATGCATCACTTGGGTTAGTGGATTAGTTAGTCTCATACTTCCCCAAATTTGTAAACAACTTGGCCCCAATTTTGTTGATTTGAGGATGAGTTTCTAGTCAATCATGGAAATATTGATGGACTTTATGTTAATCAGTCATGCTGATGTATCAACGTTGATGTAACCCTAGCTTCATCAACGTATTAGTGTTGATGTAAGTCTCATAAATGTTGATATAAATGCATGCACCCACCACATTTATGGCACCTTTTAATCATTCCATAGGTGACTCTTGCAAATGTGAGAAATATTTTCCCATCAATTACCCACAGTGTAGATTGAATAGGTTATATGATGTTTTATTCAAGTACCCATGTACTTGGACACATTGGCATGGGGCAAAAATCGAGATTTATTCTATCCATTGTAGCACTTGTCTTAACAACTTAATTTCTTTTCTTGCCATTTACTTTAATTGTCTACTTATTTTCATGCAATTGATTAAATATTTTATTCCATTGTACTTTGTAGATTCGCATGAGTATGAACGCTTGGTAATCCTAGCATTGGATCACTTGGTACACCCAACAGTGAAACATTTGGTAACCTAGTAGTGTTAGTATATATTCCACATGTGGACAACAAGTTGGAAATGGATGCTCAATGCCTAGGCTATATTAGACTTAATTCCCACTTTTAGATTAGTTAGGTTAATATTTTAATAATAAAAATACAATCTTATGTGTTGATCACACTTAACCATATAGCTTGAACCCACATAAGTGTGATTGGGAAGACAATGATCAACGATCTAATACTACTACCTAAAATATCCAACTAGTCTTAGTCCATGGAATTTAACAACATGGACATGATATTTTACTACAATGTTCCAAATTTGAGCAAACTACATTAGAAAAAAGTAAGATATTATAGTTACGAATTAGTTGATTTACTCTAAATCTTATTTAGAAGCCTTAATAATTCTTTTAGTATGTTTTCAAAACTTATAGCATGTGCATTTCCACCATTCAATAGATCCATAACATATAAGACATAATAAAGTTTCAATTTCAATTTCAGTTTTTCTTTCATTATTTTGGATTCTTTTACATGGTATCTCTTAATTATAACATAATATTTTGAAATTGAAATTGAATTTTTAACTTACATCCATTGAGGCCCTTTGGATCTATCGAACTACTTTTAAAATTTCTTTTAATTTTTTTTAAAATATGTAACTTAGTGATGCTAAATGGAATTAAACTTGTGACTTAGGGTTAGTAGGCCTAGACTCTTGCTACTAAGCTATGACGTAATTAAGCTTGAGCTTGATTTAAGCAAATCTTGGATTGGCTCAAGTTGATTGATTTGCGATTCTAACACCACCAAACATTATTTGGTTCTATGGTTGGCATAATTACATCTTCTTTTAGAAAGTAAAGCTTAACTCTAAATAATAAATTTTGTGATTTGATGAAGGCAATTTAGACTCACTAGAATTTAAAATGCAAGAAGTAATGCATATAAATTGACAATAAGCATTTGTTTGTAATTTAGATATCTTGAGTTCCTTCTATTAGTAATTCACTCCTAAAAATGAGGTGTTGGCCTAGTGGTAAGAGTTTTAATATAGAAGCTTGGGTCACAAGTTTAATTACAAAGAGCAATGTTGAGGCATTAACAATCTTATAAAATCTTTAGTTTTTGTTTTTGTTTCATAGAATGAATTTTAAAACTAGTCAAACAAATCCAAGATTGGTAATGGATGAAATTACATATATCAAGTTTTATTTTTTTTAAAGCACGGTAAAGTCAAATCTATAGAAATTCATACATATCTATATTAGGGTGATAGTGGGGTTGAGAGGACAAGTGACAACCTTAAAAATAACAATAATAAAATTTCAATTCCAATTTCATGAATAACATGAAAAAAATTAGATTACACCACATTTTATACATTGAGTAGTGAAAGTCTACAATATAGAAAATAACTTTTCTATTAAAATATAATTTTTTTCCTAATTTTTTGAGATTTAACATTTTCATAATTGATGAGCTTTTTCTTTCAATGTTTTTAGTAGGATAGCTATTTTTCATCTTGACAACCTTTACATCATTATGAAAGATTCTTCATCTTGACAACCTTTACATCATTATGAAAGATTCTTGGCTTAAAATGTCAAAATCCTTAAGTATATCAAATTCTTGACAACCTTTACTTCAATATATTTTTCTCTCATCAAATTTAGCTTAATTATGTATATCATTTGCTTTAGAGATCATCAATTGGAATGATAGTAATGTGCTTATTTCTCAAGTTATAAGACTAATGTTCAAGGCTTGGCATAGCCACTTGAAAGAGGTTAGACTTTTGCTCATGCATTGAAACTCCTAGGACCCTCCTTTGGCAAAATGGGCATTGACCTTCCTAGAAGATGCATTAAACAAATGTCCTTTAGAGTGATACAAGTTGCAAGGGTTTAGAAAATCACGATACTTTTGCATTACATTATTTACTTGCAGAAGAAAACCTCAGTTAAAAAAGTAACTTATTTGCATGAACACACATTATGATATAATATTAGCAAACAATGACACGTGTACAATCATCTTATCCGCAATAACATCACTAAAGAGAGCTTCAATAGATTCTTGGTTACTATGTAGAACTTAAGGACCACCAACCATTTAGCATCTTACAAAAAGCTAAGGAATTTAGAGTCCCCATGGAAAAAACTTCCTTCAAGGTAATCATGGAGGTGGAAGAAGAGCGAACCAATTACGAACACTTATGATTGTGTTTAGTTGAACTGCCCTGTTATCATTTGAGGTAGAAGACTAAATTGATCAGTAAGGTCAGCATTTTTAAGTCCTCGGAGTTGAAAACCATAGCGTTGTTGTACGTGAAAGTCGAGAGATATTTATTTTATTCACGGGGGTCCTTTTCACGACGCTGGCCTCTGTTTCCCAAAGCGACAGATTATTACGGTTGTAAACGTTTGATGAAAGTTGGTTTCATACTGGGGCCCATGTAAAAGAAAAGGTGGTAAGACGCTCCATGAATTTTCACCGCGCAAGTAGAAGGGACGTTGAAATGAATTAATGGGTTTGGAAGCACCAATAACGACACGGAGACCACCGCCAGAGACAGTCGAAAAAGGCCGCCGGCCAGCCAGCCACTCCCAAATCGCAGGAACATAGGCCCACGTGGCGCACAAGCCGTCAGCCATGTCGGGCCCACTTGCCTGCAATGAAGATACGTGTCGTGTCGTGTAGTGTATCCCTCGTGGGGCCGACTCACCTAAACCTATGTCAGACCACGCCCGCCCTGGGCCCACCAACCACGAGGGCCCGGCATTTCTGCCAGGGCTCACCATTGGCGTTTTCACAGTAACCGCAAATTGCATGGAGCACCGATGCTCCACGAATTTATTATTACCGGCTCACAAAGGGAAAATTCGAGTGCAAAAGAAGGAAAACAGGGGAAAGCTCTCGAGAAGGAAAAAGGAGGAAGTAAAACCGGGAAAGATCGCGTAGTACTCGAGACTTGGGGAGGGGTTTGTATACAGAAGCAAGCAAAGCCGGCGTGGAATTGGGCTCTGGAATTTTGCTTGTGTACAAGCTAAAAAGAAAGTGGCAGATGTGAAAATAAGGGTAAGAAAAGCAGAAATACAGGTTGAGCTTTTTTGTGCACTACCAGTGATAATGACGGCAGGCGAGCTGTGTGTGTTTCATGCCGTAGCTTGGACTTTCTGCGCAGCAGGACCTGCAGGCGCCGTAGCCGCTGACGGTGGCGGTGGCGGTCTCGACGTCTCAATTTTCCGTGATTCCAGCTGCAGAAACTTCTCCTTGCGCTCATCCATCACAATCTGCTCTTGCCTGCACTCCGCGCTGCAGAACGCCGCGTCCCCCCTGCGGATGCACAGAATTTTCACGGTTTCAGCCGTCTGCGTGCACTTGAGAATTAAAGAAACGATACCTGAAAACATAATTAACGGAGAATTCGAAGACGATTTTGCTAAACGAGTTGGACGACCGTGTTCCTGGCTACCAGCCTATCTATTTTTGTTTGCGAGAATCAACAACCACATCTCTCTGCGGAAAGTTCCTGGATTCTTTTGTTTTGTTTTTGCGACGATTCACAGCCGCATCTCTCTGCGTAAACTCGTGGATTCTTCTTCTGACTTCAAGATTTTTTTTTAGTTTCATTAGCACACATGCGGTGACACGGGGCTTAGCGTTGAGATTTTAAATTGCCTGTGGTATACCAGTTCAAAGTTTCAGGTTTGCAGAGATTGGTTGTGCAGAGGTTGTTGGATTTTTCACACATCATGAACCTGCATAAAGCTGCTCGATTCCTTGCGCTTTTTCATGAACGTGCGATAAATATTGCCAAAGATCCTGGAGCTAAGATTCAAAACGGAAAGTTCTGCTGACGTTAGGGGTGTAGGTAATGGGATCTTCTGCCGTCCAGTCGAATTAAACAATTTAATTGGGAGTAAACTGCGCGATAACTCAAGCTTATTGTGCAGAAAGAAGGTTACGTGATTCTTCGTTGAAAAGGAACGTTCTGCAAACAGCTTAGCGGTGATGGCAAGAATTCATTTTGGTTTAGGATTAAATCGTTCAGTTGCATCAAGCCATCATTGCGGTGCGAGAAAAACACGGTGTGTTTCTAGCGAAATCGAAGCATATGAAAAGAGTCTGCAATTGAGATAGCGGAAATCTACCAAAAGAAGAAAAAGAAAAAAAAAAAAGGTCTGCGATTGACGGATATTGCTATTGCATGCAACACGCTCGGATGATTTCTCTGATGCGATTAGAGTATTCGACTGAAACTGAGTCCAAGGGATGCGAAACTGGAACTAAAATTCATAGATGAAATTTAAAATTTTGCATCAGTCTTGATGCAAGCAAGATTCGCGGAAAGAGGAAAAGCAAAAACAAAAGCAAACTGCGCAGCTTTAGGAAAGAAGAATACAGAATCTGAACGGAAAAGAACCAGTCGGTACGGAAAAAGCCGAAAAGTGAAGCATCGAATTCGATTCACGTAAGAAAAAGACGAAGCCGAGCCGATCTTTCGCTAGGTTGCGGATGAACGTAATTCAAAGCCTCAAGGCAAAAACGGAAACATATGAAGTCCATGCCATACATAAATTTGCAGATGTAACGGATACGATGCATTTAGATCGAAATAAGCTACTACATAGATACCTGTACATGTAAATATCTCTGGCAGGGCTCAGCCGGCGTTTGCAGAGGAAGCAAGCCTGGAGAAACGAGGACGAAGGCAGCGAAACGGAGCTCTTAAGCGGAGGACCAGAAACAGCGGCGGCGGCGGTGCCATTATCAGCGCCGGAAATCTCATCCTGATTCCTCTGGAACATGCTTCCGTCCGCAAGCGCCTTCATACTTGTGGTACGCCGCATAGGGCCGCCAGGCCGTGGCCGGGGCCGTTTGACAGGATTATTCGCTCCGTTTGCGCCGCTTCCGCTCTGCATCTCCAACAAACGGCTCCTGCAACTTTTGCAGGCGAGGATGATCCAAGTAAAACGGAGCCTCTCGCTAGATCTCCGCCCTGGAACGAGCAGCGACGCTTGTCAGCAGAGCAAGGCCTAGGAGCGCACCTCCGTGGTCACAAGGACGCATTCTGCGATCCGGCCGCCGCTGCTTTCCTTCTCCTCAACCGAGCGCAGCAGGAGCGCAGGAACGCCGAGTTTTCTGCACTCATGGAGTCCAGAGCGAGCTTCGCAAGAAATCAATCAATGCCTGTTTCCCAACAAGGAAAGCCCCAACGCACGGAAATCTCTCTGCGCTGTGGTTTCTCTATCACGGCCCTGCCAAGAGGCCGGGCGGGTTTTAGATCCGGGCAGGCGAACGGGCCGTGCCGGTCAAGTAGGTGACGTCACCGCACCGGGGGCCACCGGCTACAGCCGGTAAAGGCGAATAATTAGGGCAAAGGTCTCTGCCCGCTGTTCACGAGTTGGAATCTCGGGGGGAATTTGCTGACCTGTCCGGGCTTTGCTTCCATACGATGGGAATCTCGCTTTTCCGCGTTTTGTCGTGTTTCGGGCCACGGAAATAATATTTGCGAAAAAGAGCAAGACTGAAAGTAAAAAATAAAACTGACCCAGGGGGCGGGCCCCGTGAACGGATCCGCCGAATTATTGTTGTTGACTAATTTATTATTGCCGTGGCCGCAAGAATCCAGGGGCGTAAACTGTGTTGTTTGTTTATTAATGTTTGTTGATTAGTGGGAAATTATTTTTCTTTTTTGGGGCCATTATTTTAACTGCCGGGTTAGCGTGCAGATAATTAAGGTGTGGATGGGATAAAGTGGGATCCTTGCTCTGCAAGTTGGTCTCGTATGTCGTAGGCAACGAAGCTCATCCATGGGGAGGCACGACGCTGCTTTGATGGGTGTCTAGCCCTTTTTTAAAGGAGGCTTTGGTGGTTTGAGTGCATTTCAACTTTATTCTGTTTTTCTTTTTTGAGGAACTTGACAACGCCTAGCACCAGAAATCCATGCATTCCAAAGATGTTTGTAGTTCCCTCGTTTTGTTTTGGATCAGGAGAACAAAGGGCCACTTAAGGAAAATACCGTTAATTAGGGCAATGATATGCTTTATAACATGCATTTGCATCCCATTTCCCAGTAGCTAAGGAAGTTTCTTTGTAAACCAAATTTACTCTTTAGATGGAATAGTGACTCGCAAGGAAGGGAAACGGTTTTTTAAAAATAGTTAAAGGTGTTGAAGCCTTCTTCAAAGTCGCTGAAAAGGAACATGTAATTCGACAATGAAATTAGTGAATTCCTAAGATTCCTTACATCTATTGTATTCATTTTAGAATTCTTTTATATAGGAACTTTTTAAATTTATAATTTAATGTTGCTTGGAATCAAACCTATGACTTGGGGTTACCTAGCCAAGACCCTTACTGCTAAGCTAAGAGTAGGTTCACTCCACGAATAAATCACCTTCAATGCACTAAATCCAAATATTATGAAAAGACAAAAATTATTTGCTAGAAAATAAGAAAACTAGCTATCTTCAATTAAAATTATCAAAAGATTACATTAGGGATCACACAATCTACAAACATCCAAAAACCTATCACACTCAAATGATATTGCAAAGCACGAGGCTCTACAACCACACAATGGTTGTTCTCAATGCAAGACAACCAATAGACATCTGTCTGACAAACCGGAATTGAGATCTCAACTCACAAGTGAGATACAAGATGATGAGCAGTGGAGCAATCCAACACCCAACCATACAAGTCATAGGCGTTCACACACAACCAGATCATAATCTATGGACGGGGCAATGCTAATATGCTAGCAATTGGTTTAAGTTTGAGATTGTTGTCTTCCCATGTGAAGCTAATGAAGTCTATGTGTATGGTTTAGCTCACCATGAGGTATATGATATTTGATGTTGTTTGGCTATTCTTACTCCTAGCAAACATGATGAAATGAAAGTAGTTTCTAATCCTAAGTCTAAGTAATTGCAAGAAAGTAAATCTAACTTTGCGTAATGCAATGGATATCTAGTCCTAGTCTATTGTACATGCCTTGGACTCATGTAATCATCATTGGGATTACCAAGTGGTATTACTACTAAGCAAATGATGAGCAGCGAGGTACCCCTACGCCCAACCATACGAATCACAAGCGTTCACGCATGATCCGATTGAATTTTGTGGATGGGACTAGTTGTGGCATCTAGATTGCTATGCCTTGATCGCAGTTCTNATGCCACAAGAAACACTTGGGGTTAATCGTTCGTTGTCTTCCCAGGCTTGCTTGTATGTGTCACGGTGTATGGTTAAGCAAGTCTGAGGTATATGATTTTTTTGGTATTTTTTCATTTATCTCCTAAGCTATGAGGGAAAGGGTTGAGAAACTAACTAACTCTAACTAATGTCCTAAGTCTAAATTAACTAGCGTCAGCATCCGTTCCCACTTACCGGACACACCCTAAACTATGCAACTGTGGCTACCAAACGCTAATCGTTACTGGGATCACCACACGTAACGCAAGTGCTCGAAGTGGTTGTACTGAGGCACCTATTTAGCCTAAGTGTGATAAGCAGCCAATTCCTTGATTAGCCGTACACACTTGTGGGTGCTCGTAGCCAAGTCGTACTTATCACACGTTCTAGCCTAATGATGAGTAGCCGATTCCTTGACCAGCTGTACACATTGGACTACAACTGAGATTACCAAGCGTAGATCTTGGAATATGCTACTGGGTTACCAAGCAGTCACAATGCTCGTAATCAAGTNTAGATCTTTAGTTAGAGTTAGCTTAGTTTCTCAACCCTTTCCTT
>MNCI01016086.1:10000-13518 GCA_015680685.1 Gnetum montanum | reverse complement strand
CCCTTGCTTGTCCATTAAATATTTGTCCAAGCGGTCTAAGCGGCACAAAAATCCAATTCTTCTTTTGAAAGCANAATTCTTCTTTTGAAAGCGATTCGCCGCAATCCACCTTTATAGAAAGTTCTTCCAGGCGTGCAAGCTCTTCTAAAAAATAAGAGTTTTCCGGTGGAAGAATTTAGATCGAGACTAGGGTTCCTAGACGAACTGGTTCCATCGTTTCCGACAGAATGAGAAAATGATTCAAAAAAAGAAGATAAAATCTCTTCCAATTCGGGGCAAAGAAATAATAGAACGACTCTCTTGCAAAGGAACAAAAAGGTACGCATTGGCATATTTGTTGTCCACTATCTATAGAATAAGCACTGTGAACTATCTGCTTCAAAAAGATAGTTGGTTGAATGATCGGAATACGAATGAGATCAAAAATGCCATCCTTAACGCCGCAAATAAGGCAATAGCTTCGGTTAGTAAACAGTAGCCCCTTTTCCAAGAAAGGTTATTTTCCTCGGCCCTGCCCCCAAATCTTCATGGCATGGTACTTACTACAGCTTTTGTTCCCATCACTGAACCTATTTGAATTGGCCTCTCGTTATCATGCGTGTAGGTTGATCTTTCTATTCCGTCTGTACAAAATACCGAATCTATAGAACGAAGCATTCACACCATCCTTCTTAGGAAACTACAAGGCACAGAAATAGGGCATAAGGAAGCACGAGAGCCAGGCAATAGCAAGGTCAGCGAAAAGCTATAAAGAATTCATACACGTTTTGATCAAGTAAGGGCTCGGCGCGGGGCACTTTTCCCCGAGTTCCCCCCAGAACCAGTCAAAATTTCATTCATTCGATTCTGTACTTCAGTCAGAAATGACCGTAGAAAGGCTGAAGGCGGGAAGATAGTTCGTTCGGCATACTATTTCACTCATCGCTATTTACAACATAACTTGAAAGAGGCATATTCATATGTTATCCCAATAGTCACGATATTCCTCGCCTCTGTTAGGAATAGCAGGCAAAGTCGACTATTCGTCTTCACTTCCTAAAAAGTGCTAAAAAGAGCCCCAGAGTGCAGACCAATCCCCAGGGGACTAAGCGCATTCAGTTATCTTTCAAAGAGCTTATTCGAGAACAACCTATTTGAATTTGAAAACAGCTTCTTCTAGGGATGACTATTATGCAGCGGTAATTGCAAACAGAAAGGGAGCACCGCTTACTCAAGCACTAGTACCGTCTAAGCATCCCACAACTGATTCAATAGTACCGGAAACTCTAACAGCTGAATTTCCCACTTCTCTTCTTTCTATAGCTTAGCGGGTATGTTTCTCTTTACATACGAAATTGGTTTCTTCACTTGACTTCTTTTATTCTTTACGGCTACAACAACTAATCCGACAACTTCATAGGGGAAAGTACAGTTTGAGGTCTTCCTTAAGAACTTCCCAAAGCCATAAAGCACCATAAATACACCAACAGGCGTAGGAAACTCCATTGGTTTCGTGCATGAAGTAGGCAAGTCGTTTTCTGACGTAGCTATTACTGCGGAGGCTGGGATTGCGTGGGAATCTGGTCTCTATACCTCATGGACTACTTGTCCAACCAGAATACCTTGGTCCTAGGTCTCGACTCTTTGATTGAACTATGAACGACCTAATCTTAGTACTATCCATGCTTGGATCCGGTTAGGACAAGACCGAATGTAGGAAGTTCACTAGGCTCTGAGCTTTCTATCTTGTAGTAAGGGAGTTTACCTTTCAGTCTATTTTGTCTATGCTCCTCTCTGATTACTTTGATTCCAGGTCTTGCTATCTGGTCCCACTCATTAGGCATGAAAGGGTCGTACCTACCTGCATGAGCTCTATGGGCTCTCCAATGCGTGTGTGTTAGACGCTAGAAGCTAATATGGATGCTGCTCCCCAAGGGAGGTTAGCGACTCTGGGTCTAAGGAGGGAGAGTGAAATTAAGGAGTTCAGTTGGTTGAGGAGTCATCAGTCTTGGGTGCCTCATCTTCCTATACAACATTTCTTGAATTTGTTTTATGTAACCCCGTAAGATTCTACTTTGCTATAACAATAGAAGGACCCCAATGCCCTATCATGTTAGCAGTCCAACCTTCCGCAAGGAACGGATGAGCTAACTTTAATACGCTCATTGGTTTGTGGCTGGGTGCCTTCTTTCTTCTGGGATACAGGAAGTCAAAACTCCTGGCTGTCTGTAGGAAAGCAAATTCAGAGTTCTAGGGCTGACGGGCTGTATCTACATTCCTCCCTCTATGGGCAGGATGACCCACTTATCTCCTGGGAGTGCGGACTGTTGAATCTGCATAGGGGGCCTCATACCGTATGGATGGGAATAGAAGAATTCTCAATAGGCACAACCTTCCTACTCGGGTTAGGTAGACAAGTATTTCGGATGCTTGAAGTCCCCTCGGGGAAAATAAATAGGGCTATAAGTAGACCGGTTTGCTATTGCTATAAGGGCTGCTCGCCTTTGGTAAAGACTTAGTCTGAGCTCAACGATCACCACCTATTCTTCTGTATCAACCTATCTGATGCTAATAATTGAAACTAAAGCTTTGGAAGCTGTCCTATTAGCTATTCTAGCCACCTATTGTCTCTTTACGACTTTGAAAAGCTGTCCAATCGGTCCTAGGTCTTTAGTTTGGTAGTGAAGCCCTTAAAAGCCCCAGAGCTCTAGGTCTACAAATACCTAAATACTTACCAGAGTCCTTTGCTGAGATGCATCTTTCATTTGGGTACAAGAAGTGGGTATGGGCTATCTAGTGGATAGTTCTTCCCATCATAGCATTGGATGGTAGGAACTTATTTATTTCATTGATTTGCTCGTGTACTAATAAGTCAAATCTTCCGTTTTGGTGCATAGCTTCTTTGTTTGAATGTCCTGCTAACCGAACATATGGACAAGATTAGTTCTTCTGAAAGAAGCTAGTTGAGCTGAAGGAAGTGATGCTAAGAATGGGCACTTTTTTCCTTACCCTATATACTTATATTAGGTATATAAATACAAAGTGCTTAAGGGGTACTCGGGGGAACTCGGGGACTCGTTCCCCGCGAACGCGGGGGAACTCACTCAAATCGTTCGTTCCCGCTCCGCCTTAGTCGCGGTTCCTTTCCCGTTGGAGAACAACCCCGCTTCGCAGGGTAACTCACTTCGCTCGTTCCCCGCTTCTCCCTCAGACCTTGGTGAAAACAAGAGCTCTCCACCGGATAGAGAGCGGGCTGCTTCGATTCAATAGGACAAATTTCACCTAATTTTCGGATGGCACTCTCTTGCCTATCTTTCTTTCTCCTCTCGAAATGAAGGAGGGCTTTAGCGGGGAACGAGTCCCCGAGTTCCCCCGTTTGCTGATTGTTTATCTTAAGTTTCTTGATTTGAACTCAATGATATGATTTTATCAGACAAAGGAAGCGGATGGGCCAAACGGAGGGGTAGCACCCACCATGGGCTTTGAGCTCAAAATCCCTTATGGTCTTCCCTATGAAGATAATGTTCTTGAATTGCAGA
>MNCI01016086.1:0-5000 GCA_015680685.1 Gnetum montanum | reverse complement strand
GCGTAAGCGGGGAACGAGTCCCCGAGTTCCCCCGCGACTACTGAGGTTACAAAAAGCGTTTCCGTGAAACGCGCACAGCGGGAACGAACGATTTGAGTGAGTTACCCCGCTTTAGCGGGGAACGAGTCCCCGAGTTCCCCCAAAAGTGCGGTTATATAATTAATTATCACTCTGAAAGCAATCAAGCCAGAAAGAAGAATAGCCCCGCTCTCTAGCCGACTGATCCCCTTGATCATATAACTGGGAGGGAACGTGTCACATTAGAGGTGAACGATCAGAGGTGTCCTCTAATCACCACGATGAGGCTGGTCCCTCTTTTAGTAGACTCAGTTATGAATATTCATAAAGAAATGAATGCCGGGCTCTTTCTTTCACTGCTAACCCCAAGAAGTTTCTTAATGCTGATACTTTCTGTTTCGTCGACCCCCGAGCTTGTGGTCCTCCTTTGAGTGTGGGTTCAATTGGATGAATCTGTCAAGTCAAGGAAAACGTACGTAGCAGCAAGGAAGGTGCATCGCCTATTTCTCGTTCTCGCTCGGGAGCCAAAACCAAAACGAAGACGCCTGCTACCTACTGTACTGGACCTTTGACCAGGCATTCTACCTTTGTCGAATCGGAACCAACACCACTGCATTGCGCTCGAACAGTTGAGCGGCCGCCGGCCAGCAACTTCCGTGTACAGATCAGATATAGATTCATTCTTCGTACCTGGTTCAGCCTCACAACTCTTCGCGGGTTGGTAAGAAGTCAGTCTTGTTTGGTAAGACAGAATTGGACAAAGAAAAGAGAGTGCTCGACCGGAACAACGGCCAACACAAAGACCGTAATTACATAGATAACTGCTTCTCCCCTTCTCCGTCTTTAAGGCTTTAAGCCGAACCGTATGGCGGCTGGAAAGAAAGACGACCTCACCTTCTCGTAAATGATGTCAGTGAGAGCCATTTTAGTATCCCCCGTTGACCTTCTTTTGTAGATAGAATCTTCAATGAGTGGTAACGCGCACCCTTACGTTTTCTTCGCTTGCTCTGCAGTACGAGCCTTATACAGAGGCTCCTTTAATATGATGAGAAGAAGGGGGCCTTTTTTCCGCACCAATCCTTATTTACTACTACATTTTTTTGGGGTGTATAGCTCAGTTGGTAGAGCATTGGGCTTTTAACCTAATGGTCGCAGGTTCAAGTCCTGCTATACCCAAACCTACTCCCTAGCAGCCTTGACAACCTAGCTAAGAATCTATGCCCTGAGCTGGGCTCTAAGGGTTCTATCCCATATGAAGATGTGATCTTATCCACCGATGGGTCTTGTTCTAAGCCCAAGCCTCTCGTGTTAGGGTAGTATATCCAGAATCAACCTAAAATCACGGGAACTTCCCCTTTTTGGTTGACAACCTATGTTGGGCTGACTAAGCCCACTATCCTAATAGGGTCCATCTTGTGTCGGATTAAGGCTTCCCCTCATGTTGGGTTGAGGATTAGTTGAATCCAATTTCTTCACTTGTAGTCTGTCTACTAGGGGTTTGGTTGGCATTGGGCTTCGATATAGCTTGTTTTCCTGATTTTGGATTAAACCTATGCTCCCCTAATGAAGTCTATAGGCTTTGGTGTTTTTTTAATCTTATAAGTTTAGCTTAGATCCATCAATTAATCTCTCATAAACCCTTAAGCTAAGACAATTCCATTTCATTTATGTCATTTGTAGCAAAGGCAAGAACTTCGTTCTTGTTCTTGCCTTTGAGCTTGGCACTAGGATGATGAAGATGATGAAAGGAAAGCATTGATTGAATGGCTTGGTCGAATCCATAGAGTTTTCCCTTTCAAAGTAAGTACAACTGGTCTTACTTTGTCTCATTTGAAAGATGCTTAACACAAGCAAGTAGAATAGAAGAAAGGAGAAAGCAAACAATCTTTAGAAGGACATGCTTTCTACTACTCCTTTTACCTTTCTTTGTCCTTAAGGGCTTGTACCGTACATAAAGGAGATAGTTCTTTCTCTTCTTTCTTTTTAGATGTGTAATAGGGTGAAAATCATGAATTCATGATATAACCTATTACAAAAGAAGAATTCAAATGATAAATATTAAGCTCCAGCAGCTATACGGGTATCTTTCCCGCAACCCTACACTTGATAGAGGGATACTGACTCATTCGAACCTGTACTAAAGAAACATAGATAGAGGGCACTAATCTTCACTGGTTTTCTATTTCGCTCTGTCTCTCCTTGTTGATTAGAATCAAACCAGCTGATGAAAGGGAACCGTCTTCTATAGCTGCGCTTACGGATTAACTTCCTCCAACAGCAGCTGTTTATGATATAACTTAACTCCAAAAAAGCTCATTCCCTGACTGACTTTACTCCGTCCTCCAATAGCTCTCACAGTCAAAGGGAAAGTCCTTATTAATTAAAAAAAAAGGCAAAATTGGCATTAAGCCCTTCTTCTCGCAACAGCCTATTTGGACAATTCCATTCTTCATCTGCGGAGGGCATTCGATTCCTATTCTTTTACTATGTCCGAGGACATTAACCTTGCGGAAGCCCTTTTCCTCAGCATTCTCCCCTTCAGAGTCCTTCTAACTTTGGGATACTGTGACCCTGCTGATGCTTCTGCAACTTTCTTCTCTTCTTTGGGCTTGCGGACCACTGGTACCCACAGATCCGTGGGTGGAATTGGCACCCTCCTTGACTTCTCTGGGAAGTTAGGCATCTTCCCATACATAGCCAACTACTGCGGAGGTCTCCGACGAAAGCTACTGATTTTCTTATAGCCTTCGTTCCCCGAGGTAAAGAATCAATTCTTATATAAATAGATATGAGCTGATGCTTTCCTCCTCTCTGAACTTCTTTAAAGCAGCCAAGGCCTCAGACCAAAACCCCTGAGTCGAGCTAGAAACTCCGGTCATTGACTATCTGACCTCGGAATGCTTAAAGTCAGTCTGGTTGAATGCATTGATTCCAGTCTGCTATCGAGATTGAGATGCCTGCCTTCACTCTCTTAGTTGCTTGTTTGTCCTTCTCTTCTTTCATTAGCAGTGAACTCTGGTCTGGTAAGGTAATCTCTGACAGTGACCTTCACTATGCTGGTAATCTCATTAGCTGGTTCTCCTCTCTTAGGTTAAACAACCGAATCTCCTAGCTCTCGATTAAAACCCTTATCCCAATCGACATCTTTCTTGTTGGTTACGGCCCGCGGACCTCGATCAAAAGAGGAAAGCTCAATCTCGAACCAGGAATCAAGCCCGGCGGGAATAAAGAATATGAATAGGGGTTAAATTCATTACCTCGGTTTCACCACCGCAACTGGTTTCCGTAGCTCTCCAGTAGCAAAGTCCGGGTTTTAGCTGTCGAAGCAAGCTCGGTCTCCTCCTCAATATTGAAGGTAAAGCTAGCATTTCGGGTTTAGTAGTTTTCTAGTCTTTTTGTTGCAGGGCGGTATTCCCTGCTGAACCTTGCATTCAAATAAGTAATCGAAGTTTGAAGTTTCAATATGAGTCTAAGTTTTTATCCGTTGAAGAAAGATTTCCCTCAAGCTGGGCAGTCAACAAGTCTTTATTGCCTTTAGTGAGTGGACGAGAGGGCAGAATCATTGATCCGGTAAAGGCTTTCTTTGAAAAATCAAATGCTTATAATAAGCTTTCAAATAGCCCCATGAACTCAAGTCTAAGATCTCAGCAAAGCATATTCGCAATTCGTGTTCAAGTTCAAGGGAAGCTATATTCAGTAGGGAAGCGGAGTCGGTTTGTTACGCCCAATCCGGGGGTTCACGGTACAATCGACAACCTTGTTCTTAGATTTCTTCATTTACTACACAATTCATTGTTCTTGAATGTGTGGGATCCGATCCTTGGCAAAGGAATATGAAAACTCCACTTTCAACTCCTCTTCGGTTGATCCAGTGAAAAGCATACCCTGAGATCAAAATGCCAACCATAGATGGAAAGGACTTCCTTTCGTAGTACCCTAGCCCACAGGGGAGTGAAGGAGGGAATGAAGATAAAGTCTTACATCAATCATTTACAAGCCAAGAAAGATCTGGGGTAATTGTGCCTGAGCTGCTACAATTGCTTTACATCGATCTTAGTTCCCTTGTTCCATTTCGAACGTATAAGACCTATCTATGGGTTGCTCCTCTCTCTCTTCTCGAAAATGAATTATTACGCGTAGTAGCGATCAGTGCTTGCTTTTCCTGTTCACGCCTCCGCTGCAATTGATTTAGTTGGATTTTTGATAATTAAGGGCTTTAGCGGGGAACGAGTCCCCGAGTTCCCCCAGTTGAGTTGGCGAAATCTCCAATACGCTGGTGGTCCATCATCGGCAGCCGCCCTCCAACAGCCGCTGCTACTGGGACAAGATCCCCACAATCATCGAAGAAAGAAGATGAGCCTATAAATACTGAGTGAGGGCTTTAGCGGGGAACGAGTCCCCGAGTTCCCCCAAGATCGTCCTCAACAATTATAGAAGGAGGCATTCTAACTCATAAATGAGGTCTTAACGTAAAAGTTCATATTATATATATGATATGTACCCACCAGACATAAAAGGTCTTAAGGGGATCGACCTTGGGTGATCTTACCTTTGGGAGGGCGACTTTGTCGACTTGCTCTTTAGGGGACCTTGGTAGATCTCCCGTTAAGGATATCTTTCGATCTTACCGTCTCGTGTTACTTCGATCGGGAAGGGAACGACGTTTGTCGACCCAGAGGGCTCGGCGCGGGGAACGAGTCCCCGAGTTCCCCCGCGACTACTGAGGTTACACGTCGACGCGTTGTAGTGAAACGGAAACGCGCACAGCGGGAACGAACGATTTGAGTGAGTTACCCCGCGAAGCGGCCGTTGTTCTCCAACGGGAGATTACCCGCAACACTACTTTGATTAGTTACAATAAGCGTTCCGTGAAACGCGCACTTAGATAACGAAGTGAGGGCATACCAGAGAGGAACACTACTTTAGGAGCGGGGTCCCCCCGCGAAAAAGTATGCGCCTCGCCAGGGGAACTTGTTACCACG
>MNCI01016081.1:33587-88202 GCA_015680685.1 Gnetum montanum | reverse complement strand
GAGAATTCATTAAAATCCCCATAGTGATTTTCATCTCTTTCTCTTGTTCTTCTTTATTTAAAAAAAATTGATAGAAACCAATACCTTTCCCAATCACATCTTGCCATTTCAAATATGTGTATTGTAATATTTCAGAACATGTCAACCATCTCATGTCTCTGTTCCATACAATGGCTAAATGTGTCAACAGGTATTTCATTGGATATGCTAAACGATCTAAAGGATATAGATTTTATTATCCATCACACACTACCAGGTTTTTGGAATCAATGAATGCTAAATTTCTTGAGAATGACTTGATTAGTGGAAGTAATCGATCCTGGAACATTACTCTAAAGAAAGATCATGCAAGTGCCTAACCCTCTACTTCAAGTGAAAGACTGATTATTATACACAACACACCTAGAGCACAAACACGTTATGAACAATAACCAGTCATTAAAGTCCTACAAATTGCTAATCAAGAAGTAGTAGATCCAACTGAACAATAGATACCAAAACCTCTTGAACAGCTATTGAACATCATGCTCCTCAGAAGAATGATGAACCAACATTAAGAAGATCTACTAGAGTAAGGAAATTAGCAATTCTTAGTGACTATATAGTGTATTTACAAGAGTCTAACTATAACATAAGAGCTGAAGATAATCCCAAAATATTTTCACAAGCCATGAGTTATATGGATGATAGCTTGTGGTATGATGCCATGAAAGATGAGATAAACTCTATGCCATTGCTAGCTATGTTGATTTAAGGAAATCAACATCTAGTTATATTTTTATGTTGGCTAGAGAAGTTGTGTTCTAGAGGAGTGGCAACCAAACCTTAGTTGCTACTTCCACAATGGAGGCAAAGTTCATTTCTTGTTTTGAGGCTACTTCACATGGCATATGATTGAAGAGTTTCATGTTGGGCCTTAGAATTATAGATTATATATCTAGACCATTAAGAATGTTTTGTGATAATTAAGATACTATCTTTATGGCTAAGAATAATAAGAGTGGTAGTCGAAGTAAACACATCAACATTAAATTACTTAGCCATAAGGAAACGTGTTAAGGAAAATAAAGTGGTTGTTGAGCATATAAGCATTGAATTGATGATAGCTAATCCTTTGACAAAAGAAATGTCACTGAAGTCATTTAAGGATCATGTAGTTGAGATGGGACTTGATTCCATAATGTAATTTGTATGTACAATTTTACAGACTTAATAAAACTCTTATTTAGTTGTGGTGTTTTCTCATATTTAGTTTTGTGCATACAACTATTCGAAAAAATTCACATAAGGCAGGACCTAGAATGAACATTGGGTTTATTCATTAATTTAGTTACAATATAAGGAATTAAGTTTAAGAGATAATACATTGTAATACATGAAAGATAATACTCACATTTAGAGGAACTATCACCATGATTCATGTATTCATCTCTTGAAATTTGGGTTTGATGGATATTAATTTAAATATGGAAACTAAGTGAAAGAATGTAACCATTTATAGGAAAATTGACAGTCTGTAACGATTTCATAAATGTGACCATTACAGGAAAATTGACAATTTATAATGGTTCCATAAATATGACCATTACAAGAAAACCAACAACTTGTAATAGTTCCATAAAAGTGACCAATATAGGAAAATCAATAGTTTCTAATAGCTACCACAAGAGTGGTCTCATATTTGCCAATTAAACCAAAATTTTGGTAACTGACTTTTTTTCTAACCTATAAAATGTTCTTGATGGGAGAACAAAGGCTTTGGAAGAAATCATGGTAATGTTATAGTTTTTGTCCCTATCAAAAACACTCAAAGTTTGCATATACCATTTTTGTTAAGTGTTGGTGTGATAGAAGAATAAGAACATTCATCATAACAAGTTCATGTAAAGGCATTAATGGCTGAATGTCAGATTCAATTTATTTTTGCATCTTTAATTCTTTATGTAATTCATTTATTGTGTCATCTAGCCAATGTTAAACATAAAAGACATTGCAAAATTATGGTAGGAATAAAAACATAAAAAAAGTTACACATGGGAGGAATTAAAACATAGTAGGCAATGTAACTTTATTTTTACCTTCATTTTTGTTTGTTGGGTTCAATCAACAATTTTGCATTTCATAGCAAAATGTTGGCATGGGTGGCATGACATGGCATGAACATGAGCATGAGCACGACCATTCATTCATAATTGAAACACCTCCATGCCATCAATTTCATTCATTTACCTCGTTCCACACCTCCTCCATGCTATAAATTTCATTCATTTGCCTCATTCCGTACTGTCCAATCAATGTCTTAAATTATACAATAAATCACTTTAATGTATAAATTTGGCAGTGAATGGGAATAACTATTATGAGATTTAACTGGTTAGACTTTCCAAAGGAATTATAATAACTTCATTCTATTCTGTGTAAGAAAAATTTGGAAGCTAGGCTAAAAATCCCTCTGAAGGAACATTACTATTGAAAAAATGTGTGAGATTCAATATTAAGATTATGAGCAGGATATACCTGAATACCTGCAACAACAAAAATCCTATATTTTTTAGTTGAATTCGCATGCTATGACTCTCATCATGCAACACTTTGGTGTTGTCCCTCTTGGCTCTTGCCAACACTGCTATTTGATGTCATCAAACTTGGAATCTTTTATCATTTACTACATTGGATTTGAGCTATGGGCTGCCACTATAGGATATTTCAAAATTATGCATAGAATAGTTCTTGGTAGCTGTGAATAATGTAGAAAACTAGTAAACTAAAATTTACCAAATGCTACATGGAACATTCCGCTTGGTATGTTAGCAATTGCTTAAGGGAGTATCTTATTTTTGGGGAGAGGTCATTGTAGTTTCCTTTGCAAGAGGAGTTCATAATTCATACATATCAATTCTTAACCATGTCAAGTGCAGCACTACTAAGAGAGAAATTTCTTGAATTTCTGGCCAACCAACATCATGCATTTGGTAATTTTCACTTTTTCCCATAAATTTTTCTAGAGATGCCATATTGGATGCTTTCAATTTCAGCTATTAATTCTTGTTATTTACTATTATTATTTTTCAGTGCTATGCAGGAAGAGCTAAATCAATTTAAAATAAATTATGGTTAGAAATTGGTTCCCAAACCAAATGGCAAACTTATCATTGATATTACATGAGTCTTTAAGAACAAAACTAATAATCAGGAAATCATCATCAAGAACATGGTAAGACTTGTAGCTAAGGTTACAATCAATAAGAAGAGGTTGACTTTGATAAAACATTCACCTCAATTGTACAAATGAAGTTTATTTGCTTGGTCATGGGGCTAGCATGCTTCAAGGGATTCACTCTTTATCAAATGAATGTAAAAAATATCTTTCTAAATTGAATAGTTTAAGAATAAGTTTATATCAAATAATCTAAAGGGTTTTGCATTCTTACCTTCTTGATTATATTTATAAATTGAAAAAGGCCTTATATGAACTTAAACAAGCTTCTCATGCTTAGTATGAAATATTATCTAAGTTTCTTATTGATAACAGGTTTATTAGAGGTAATTCTAATCCTACTATATTCATCAAAACTTATGATACTAATACACTAGTGGTACAAGTTTATGTGGATGATGCCATTTTTGATGTTACTAATAAATATATTAACAAGAAGTTTGCTAAGATGATGCAAGATGAATTTCAAATGGGCATGATGGAGGAAATCAACAATTAAGTTAGGCTACAAGTAAAACAAACAAAGGAATTTTTATTTTCTAAACCAAATACATTAAGAATCTCATTGCTAAATATGGGCTTGAAAATATAAAAAGTAAACCTACACCAATGGCTCCTACAACAAAACTTAATGAAGATCCTTAAGATAAAGATGTGAATGAAAAGATGTATAAAGGTATGATAGGTAGTTTATTATATTTAACTATTTCTAGACCAGATATTATACTAAGTGTTGGATTAGGTGCTTGATTTTAGTCAAATCCCAAAGAATCATATCTTTTTGTTGTTAAAATAGTTTTTCATTATTTAAAATATATTACACATTGGATTCTTTGGTATTCTAAGAGCCTTAATGTTAATCTTGTTGGGTATTATGATGCAAATTATGTAGGTTGTAAAATGGATAGGAAGTCAACTAGCAAATGCTAATATTTTCTTGAATCTTGTTTAGTAGTAAAATTAACTAACAATGAGCTATTAGCCTAGTAGTATAGGTCTTGGCCTAGTAACCCTAGGTCACAAGTTTAATTACACTAGGTAGCACTAAGCTATAAAGTTATATAAATCTTGGGGTGTACCTATGTTTCACATGTTTCGGGTTCCCATATTACTTATTAAGATTAACTAAGGTAATTAATAGTATATTATCATGATGTTTTTATACTATTTATATAGGTTGATCATTAAGGCATGTCATAGCTTGAACCTATATTTTTACCATGCTACCAAGTTGGCATGTGTCTTAACATACATCTTGAGATCAAACTTGTGACTTGCAAATTACAAGTTACATGTTGTAACCAAGTGAGCTATCTCACTAGTATAATTCATAATATGAAACTAAAACTAAATTTTTACTTATATCCATAGGGGCCTCTTGGATCTATCAAGCTACACTAGTTTTAGAATTCCTTTTACAAATTTTTATTGTACATAAATTAGTATTGCTTAATAGAATTGAATTTTGACCTAGATTTTCTATGTTAAGGCTCTTACCAATAAGCTAATGCCTTAGTGTATGTATCCTTTATACATATAGCCAACATGAACTTTCATAGCCAATAATATACTTATTTATTATATTCATACATTCACAAAATAATATCATACTTTTTGCTAAATATAATTTTTATTAATCATAGGTTTGTACTCGGAGGATGATGCAAAAATTCTTTCAAGCTTATTTAATAGAATAACAAATTCTTGATTCTTTAAGGCTTATTAGTTAATGGAAAGATGAGATTTCCATAATTTCCAAGTGAAGAAAGAAGAACAGGAATTTAACAGAAGTCATTTCCTTTAAATTAATGAAATCTTGTTGATCCTAATCATACTACATAGGAGAAGTCAAATGATTATAGATTTTCTTTTATTTTTCTTATTTTAATATATATTTTTTAAAATGGGCTAGGGACCACCACTAATGATAAGGTTCTTGAATCTAAAGTTGTAAGACCTAGGTTAGAGCCTAGGTGCAACCACTCTAAAGATTTTAGACTTTTGCTCATCTATTGATCCTCCTCGAACCTTGCCTTGGTGGGATGAGAATCAAGTCTCTAGGTGATGCTCCTTTGTTTTGAAATAATCTCTTATAACTTTGACATTAATATCTATAATTTAAAGGTATCAACCAATTACTATTATTTTTTCATTATATATTAATTATGTATGAAATTTTAGAAGTCTTGCCTTTCCATTTACTAGCAAGCCTTAAAACCTTTGATGAGTGGTGAGGTCCCCCTACACTCAACCATACTAATACAAGCGTTACACGTGTGATTTGGTTGAACTCTGCAAACTAAGTGCCTACATGCCTTATGGAACACTTAAGGTTAATCGTTCGTTGTCTTCCTAGACTTGCTTGTATTTTTCACGGTTGTATGGTTAAGTATGTCTGAGGTATGTGATTTTTATATATTTTATGTTTTATCACCTATGCTAAGGGAGGAAAGGGTGAAGAGACTAAGTAACTGACTAAGCCTTAATTAACCTAGCATCAGTATCCATTCCCACTTGCCATTCACACCCTGAGCCAATGCAACCTTCTAGGATTACCAAATGCTATTCATTTCTAGGATTAGCAAGTGTAACGCATGTGCTCGAAGTGGTTGTATTGAATGCACTTAGGAGTGTTGAGGGTTAAGAGAGATTAATTAAGAAAGTAGTAAATAAAATTAATTAAAGTCCTAATTAGCTTAGTCCATCTACTGTAAGGTTTATCCAAAAGTTCATCTTTATTTCTGTACACAAACTTGTGCTCAAGTACAATATTTGCTCGAATAAAGATCCATTCACTTTGGGACTCCTACTGCAGGCACATGGAAATTACTATAACTTTGGAATGGAAAAATGACAAGAGTTTGACTAAGGTCTAGATCTAGATGGAGAAACAAGGAAGAGTAGCTTCTTATTTATAGATTTGGCGGCACGATGTGATATCGCGTACGATACATCGGGTACGCGATATCGCGGCCCATGTGATATTGCGTCCCATCATACCCCCATGACTAAATAAAAACTCATCCTCAAGTTCCTTACAAAATATTGGGAAGGTATGGGATTATTGACTTAAGTGAAACTAATGGTGAATGGGATGATATGTGAACGGATCATCATTACAGAACATGACAAAACTGGTGTTCATGCCAACAAGAGTGAGCACTTTATACATTTGACATCAGGCCTTATTTGATAGCTGAGAGAGAAGAGAGAAGAGAGAAGATGTCTACTGCTGCTAATGCCAAGATTGCACCTTTCATTGTCTATCCGTAAGCACGCCATCCATCTCATTCCTTGCATAGCTACTTTAGCACCGATCCATTCCAAGTGTTCCCTCCAGATCCAATCCGTTGTTGTATGATTATCATCTTCACATACAACACAGTCTTTATATTAGCAAGGGTAAATGAATCACAATGCAATTGATACCTTGCTTCGGTGAAAGGTCCATTGGCTGAGTTGTGGTATGGCTGATACGGGTCTAGAGATATAATAGTCGTGACTATCGAAGGTGTAGGGATTAAGAAAAAATCGAAAAAATTGGGTCAGGACCCCCATGACTAAGAGTGAACCTATGGTAGTGATAGAATGGAGATAGAAAAAGAACAAGAAAGATGGAGAAAAAGAGACAACTATAACATCGATGAAATAGATGTCAAGATGGAAATGAAGAAAATAGAGTGGATTGCAAAAATTTTAAGCGAAAGAAATTAACGGGTGTACGAAATAGGAATGCCAGCGGATCCTCCCCAAAGTAGGCTCATGCCCTTAATGCCGTGACACCCCCACATTCAAAGAGTCCGTAGGCTCTAGGAATGTCAAGAGTTAAAGTCTTAACCACAAGAATTTACCCAAAAATAAAATGATGCATCACCCAAAATATGGACTACTGATACAACCAGCAATGAGGTGAATAATGGAGAGAAGGATGGAGAGAAGAGAATGGAATGAAATCCCAAGAACAAGGTGGTGTACAATCCCTTGTGTATTTCATGGTTAATGTGACTTAGCAGATCCCATTCCAAATCTGGCCTCAACAAACCACATCTAGTGACTTCGTATTAATACATTCGGCCAACCCATCCTCATGAAGTAACAAGAATGTCTCTACCAAAGAGTCACCAACATTTCGACGAAGCAAAAGATGAGATAGGAAGCGAGGAATGACCTTAGTTAGAGGGAACATTTTTATTTTGAGTTCCATAACCAGTTCTTGTAGCCCAAATCATTATTTCATCTAAGGGATGTGCTTTGAATCCTCATTGTTTTCTTTTTCTTTTATTTGTTTTTCTTCGTTTTATGTGTTTATGCATGAGAACCACACCATGCAAAGACTTTGTTATTTTTATTAACTTAGCTTCCTGATAATGGAGCAATGTCAGAATGGGAAGGAAAACTCAAGAAGAAAACATCCGAGCACCCAAGAGAATGGCCAACACAAATGCATCAAGTTCCCTTGAAGTCACACCCTTTTCAATCCTTGAGTCCTTCCTTAGTTTGAGAAATGCCCAGTCACCAATTTGTTATAGTTCTTATTATTTTGGAGAAAGGGACTGTATATTTCCAAGCCAAGAGAGACAATAGAAATTTATGGATGTATGGATGAAGTGAACTCATTACCTGTCATATCAAAAGAACCATACTTCAGTGTCAACATCATAATCTTAAAGGTAAAAACCAAACATTAGCAACCAATAGAAAACAGTTCATACCATCATTAGAGCACTTATTGGGTGACAAAATTAACAAAATAGATAAACACACACACTCACAAAAATAAAAGAAAAGGTATGAATAATGTTGCAAAACAAAAACAAGAAAAGTTAAGAAATTTGTAAAATAAAAAGGTGTAGAAAAAAAATGTGCAAAACAAAAAATGTGTAAAATAAACACTTAAAAGAACTGAGGGCCTCAATTGATTAGCATAGGTGGCCATCTCCCCCATGATTGAATTGAAAGGGAGAGATCCAAAATAATGAGCATTTGTTTGAATTTCTCAAAAGTGTCCAACTTATCCCAATTGATGTTTTCAGGTAAACGGTTGGAAGTTGGTGATGCTCATACTCCAATGTATCTATGTTTTCGTTATGGGTGCAAGTTGTTCCCCCAGTTCGTTCCATGCATGTTGGTGGGCTGCTCTCTTGATTAGCTATTAACCACTAGGTGTTTTCTTGTTGTGTGGTTGCTACATATAGACACCTTTGTATCTGAGTTTCTTGGGCACACTAGTTGCATGCAGGAGATGTTGAGCATTCCTCCATGTCATCATCCTTTGAGTCATTGTATGTGATGCATGGAACTTTCTTCTTCTCGATCTTTCCATAAATTTTTTCCTTAGATATTTCTAGGGAAATATCACAGATTCCTAGGCATGTGTTTATGGTACTGAGCCATTCCCTCCCCATTATAATTAGGAAATCCCCTTTGTTACTGCTAACTTTTATCACCAGGAAATCAGTTGGGTATGACCAACCACACATAGTGGTAACGATATCCTCCACCAATCCCAAGGGAATAGTGATGGATTGGTCAGTCAGCTCTAGTTGAATATTGCTCTTCTTGAGTGGAGGCAGGTTCCAGGCTTTATACATTTCTCATGAGATTAAGTTGACTCTGGAACCTAAGTCAAGAAGAGCCTTATGAGGTTCATTCCCAGTGACTTGGAGATAAATTAGGGGGTTTCCAGGATTAGAGAATTTCTTGGGAAGGTGGCGCAACTTAATCCAGTTAGTAATGGTATGTGTTAACATAACCGTGTGCGTTGAGCTTTGTTGTTGATTTGAAGGGAGCTCCAAAGCCCTATTTGTTGGAGGAGTGGTAATATACTCAACTACTTGTGGTTGTGAGAGCTTGTTTGGGCTTTTCATTCTAAAGAAATTTCTTCTCTTCGTGCACTTGTCAGAACCAACAGTGGATTGAAGGTTTACAGCTCTCGTAGCATTACGTTGCTATGGTTGAGTGGGGAGTTCCCCTTGCATTGTTGGATCAGGTGGTAGTGGAACTACCGGTGTAAGAGATGTGGATGGATTTGGAGGATGGTATGTATGTGGTGTGTCTCCCAGAGGAGAAGGAGTCCTAAAATACTTCCAAACTTGGTAGCAATTTTGTGGGGTTGCGTGACCCATAGAGTCACTTGGAGATATCGGTTGCTTCACGTAATAGCCATACGGGTCTAGTTTCTGGTAAGGGTATTGTTGCCTAGGCAGTGGCATCCCCCATGACTGTGGATGTTGCCACTGCTAGTGTTGCTCGATAGCTTGTGGCAGAGTTCCACTTGGATAATATGTTAACGGTTGGTGGAACTACCTTGGGTTACCTTGGGGATAAGGTAAGCTTAGGGGTGCTTGCCATTTTTTAAGTCTTGGGTTGAGTGCATACACCCCGGACTCTTGAAAATGTGAGATTATTGGGCAACATCTCTTAGGATAGTCATATTAGCAGATCTCACATCCACTATCATTGTCCGTGTTAGAATCCACAACCTCATCGGTGATAGTCATTTTTCCCTTATCCTTGTTACATGCATGGTCTAAATCTCTTCGCTTTTTCTTATCGTGGTCACTACTTCACTCCATAGACTCCTCAATGACTTTTAAAATAGTTTCAAACCTACTATCTATGGAGTCCCACATTTGATCTACCTTAGCTGACACCTCAGTTGTTAGCTTTTGAAGCGGCAAGGTTTTTCTATTCACCAACTCTTCGACAATCAATGAACTTCATGGGATCTAAGTTAAGATAATCTCCCTTGGGCATATGTCCCAAGGGTTCTCCTAGTTTCATTTCTTAGCCCATCTACGAGGTGGTGGAGTTGATCTCATTGTTAGTAGCCATGGCCCGGGAAATGATGTAGCAATGCATAATATCAGCCCATGGCAGCATCCAAGGGTTCGTGATTACCCTGCTTCCATCCTTGGATCTACTTACGCAAGTTGGAAACTCTGGAGTACATTTGGTATTTATCGTTAAACAATTCTAGCATTGTACTCCACCTCCTAATGGGTTCTGGTTCTAAAGACGGGCACCAGCTTTCTACTTCCTTTATGAGTGTCCTAGGGAATAACTTTAACTTCTGCCACTTATTTTCAATATTCTACAAGGCACAGGCATTCTGCGGATTAGCATTGTATCCCCCCTCAAACCATGGGATATTATTCATGTCTAGTCTCTTGATTTGGCTATCTTTCTGGTGCCTTGTAGGTATTCTAATTGCCTCCGTAATGTATAACATACTTCGAGTGGCAAGTAGGGGTTCATCATGATCATCTCTCTCATGATGTCTATGATTCCTACATGGTTCCCTACTTTCCCTTCTTCCATGCCTAGATTCCCTAGAGTGCCCTCATCCTTTCTCTCGACTCTCTCGTCGAGGTCTCTCATCTTGCTTACATTTACCCTTATCCTCATGGTTCGGCTCTTTATGACTGCATCTAGATGTTGAAGGAGAGGGTGAATGCCCTAATGAAGGGGAAGAAGAAGGAGATCCATCGCCATGGTGATGTCTCCTACCTTCTCTTCAGTGATCCTGACCCTGATCATGATGACAATTAGAATGCTCATGCTTATCTTGTGTTTGTGTCCCCTCATTGAACACTTGGTGCTTGTACGCATCAGAACTAGGGTTGTGTATCGTGGAGCAAAGGTTTTGATACAAAACCTCCTCACTCTCGTTAGGAGGGGAAACATCATTTTGTGGAGAACCTATTGAGATAGGATCACCACCCCTAATTTCTCTTATGACAGGCAAAGCATTGCGGGGTCCTTTGCCCTTCAACGATGTGTGATAACTCTCCTACTGTGAGTCCCTTAGATGTTGCGCCTCTGTGGGATGGTAATTCCTTGTGTCATAATCTTTTGCAACATATTCAATGTATAATTCCATCATGCCTATCTGTGCAAGAGCATGAAGGAGCATGTTAGGGACTACTCGATCTGGGGGTAACACTATGTCACCTTATAGATCTCTCCAGTGTAGTTGTTCATCTTGATGGAGGATAAAAGTAAAATTATATATATATACATCATGATGAGTATATACTACTTGATATTATTGAGGAACTGGCAGTTCTGGGTTACGTGTATTAGACCGTCGACTGTCTCTTGTGTGATCCCTAGGTGGTGAAGTGCTTTTGTTCGAAGAAGAAGACATTGTTATTTTGTCGGTGTGCTATTGACCATTGTTTAAATTTTTTTCTGATTAATCCTAAGGGTTCTTTTAAGCTTCCCAACGATGTGGATGATATCCTATGTTCTACTTAGCTCACAAACAACTTAGTCAGCGGCAACAGCGCTAATGATGAGTGGCGAGGTACCCCTACACTCAACCATACAAATACAAGCATTACACATGTGATCTGATCGAACTCCGTAGACTAAGTGCCTACATGCCTTATGGAACACTTAAGGTTAATCGTTCATTGTCTTCTTAGACTTACTTGTATTTTTCACGGTTGTATGGTTAAGTAAGTCAGAGGTATGTGATTTTTATATCTTTTATGTTTTATCACCTATGCTAAGGGAGGGAAGGGTGAATAGACTAAGTAACTAACTATAACTGACTAAGCCTTAATTAACCTAGCATCAGTATCCATTCCCACTTGTCGTTCACACCCTGAGCCAATGCAACCTTCTAGGATTACCAAACGCTATTCATTGCTGGGATTACCAAGCGTAACGCACGTGCTCGAAGTGGTTGTACTAAATGCACTTAGGAGTGTTGAGGGTTGAGAGAGATTAATTATGAAAGTAGTAAATAACATTAATTAAAGTTCTAATTAGCTTAGTCCATGCACTACAAGGTTTATCCAAAAGTTCTTCTTTATTTCCGTACACAAACTTGTGCTCAAGTACAATATTTGCTCGAATAAAGATCCGTTCACTTTGGGACTCCTACTGCGGGAACATGGAAATTACTCTAACTCTAGAATGGAAAAATGGCAAGAGTTTGGCTAAGGTCTAGATCTAGATGGAGAAATAAGGGAGAGCCGCCTCTTATTTATAGATTTGGCAGCGTGATGTGATATCGTGTATGCGATATCGCTGGAGAACACACGATATCACGTACGATATATCATGTACGCAATATCGTCGCCCATGCGATATCGCATTCCATCAACCTCAAATGTCTACTCCTCTATTAAATAAGCTTTAGGACTTTTTTGCATCATCCTTCTAGTTGGGTAAGAGCCAATTTCTTAAGGCATTTTCTTGTTATTTTCTTGTCACTTTTATCTTGAAATGATAAGAAAATTCCTTAAGTCTTGTGATCTTCGCTAATGAACTATCATATCATGATTGATTAGGTTTACAAAGCCTTTTTTGACATATTAATAATGAGAATTTTTTGGCCATCACTAGCCTTCTAGCTAAGTTTCTCAATTCTTTTTTAAGATCCTAAAAGTTCCTATGATTCCTACTCTAAGAGAAAGAATACTTCTAGTAGTTTTTGTGGTGGGCCTTTATAAAAATGGGCTCTTTCTCTAGTTAATGATTGCTTATTATATTTCATTCAATTTCCCTACTTTTTTTAGGGGTAATATCTTCTTTCCTTATTTGTTGAGTGCTAAAGTTCATGAAAAAAGTGCAATTATTATCAACATTAAAACAACCAACATTCTATGAAAAGCTTAATAATCTTCATAACTAGCTAATGAGCAATGAGTAGTCCCTACATCCAACCATACGAATCACAAGCATTCACTAGTGACCTGGTAGAATTTTGTGGACTTTATCTCTCCAAATGCATAAGAGACAAGATAGTAAATTAAGGATGTAATCATTGTCTTCTTGGCTTCACTTGTGTAAGTGCAAGTGTATGGTTAAGTGTAAGCCAAGACATGTGATTTTTATTGATTTTATATAAATATAAAAATAAGGTAATTAATTATGACTTAATCTAATTAAATTCTAATACATTAATCTATTTTCAAACATAAGTATCAAGGCCCACCTTCTGTACACATCTTGAACTCGTTAAGAATGCTACAGGGTTACTAAGTGTTAGGCTACTGAGTGAACCAAGTGATAACACTGCTAGAATTACAAAGTATTAATGGTATGTTCGCGGCGGTTTTACTTATATTTATTAGTTAACAAAATACATCAGAGTAAAACGCATGAATAATAAAATACATAAAAGTAAACATTAATATATATTAGTACTACAAGGAGTTTCAAGAATCTCATCTTTCTTGCCATCACATCAAGGTGTTCAGGTACATTAATGCTTGAATAAGGATCTATACAATCCTTGAAGTCCTATTGCAATCACTTAGAAAATATTATAATTTTTATCAAATGAAACTATAACAACTTATATACACTAGTGACTCTCTAGTGCCATAAATGCAATGGGTGTGTGCATTTATATAGGTAGATATAGATATTGCATTGACACATATGCATCAATGCATCTATCGATGCATCGATGGGGATGTGTTGACACATGCTCATCAACGCAACCTATTGCTTGATTCATCGTACCTCCAAGACTAACTAAAAAATTTTTCTTGATTGAACAAAAGTAGGATTGAGCTTCTTACAAAATTAGAAAGGTATGAAATCATAGACTAATTTATTGACCAATTGACTCTAAGTACTTGATTGTACAGAATTACAACATTTATAGAAATGGGTGTTCAAGAAAACAAAATTAAACACATTTATAAAATTTAACAACTAGACTCCTCTAATGACTAAAGACAAAAAGAACAAATAGTGCTAAGAGGTGATGGCTCCTGGGGTGCTAAAGAACTTTCTCCAACCTCCGATGCTCGTGGCGCTGGTAGTTAAGGCTAAGGTTGCAATTATTCTACTGTAATTGTAGCTTCTAGTAGTAGGTGAAGGGCATCTAGTAATGCCTTCATCTTCTCCTCCTTGCTCTATGGGTCATACATAATCCATGCAGCATCACCGATGTGGGCAAATATGAAAATGTTCCACAAAAAAGACATTGTAACTAGGAAGAAAATTGTTTACATTTAATATCAAACGTCCTAACAAGGTTCTGCAACTCTTGGTAGTCATTCATCCTTATAGTTAGGTTCTTAATAACCAATCATTGATTTATAAATTGGCACCTAGGAACTTCAAGATATGCATTAGCTATTTCCAACTTTTGCTTCGTGTCCTTATAATGCTTGAACTCTACCTCATAAATAAGGTATGAGCTAGTTACCTGTTTCCCCAACTTTGACTATGGTCTTTTAGTTGTTAGCATTACCAAGTTTTCCTATTAAAGGTTGGCTAACTGCATGTATTCCATCATCTCCTTAATCTGCAACTCCTTTAGGTGAATCTTTACTTTCTTGTAGTCTTTGATTCATCAAAGACTTGTTGCCATACATCATCCTTTTATTAGAGTTGCTAGAGGGCCTTGCTCATTTTTACCTTGGCTAGCTAAATTTCTTTTTAATTCACCTCCTTTAGAATCTCAACCTAGTCCTTGTAATGATTCTTTACTCATTCAAACTTTTGAACCTCATTCTTCCAAGTAGCTCCCTTAATGACAGTTTTCTAGCAAAGCATCCATTCTTCCTCCATTGAGATATTGCAATTTTTAGCTGCCAACATCCTCAAATTCATATTCACCTTGGCAAGGTGCTCCCCTTGCTATTGCACAAATTTAACTATCTTCTCCTTTTGTGCTTCTATAGTACATAGGCAATGATTGTTTTTTATCAGAGCTAGATTCTCCTTATGGACTTGTGATAAGTCCTTATTGATGTTGAAGGCCAAGGCCTTTGATAATAATGCATCGAAGGCCATGATCTCCTTTGCATTTTCAACCTTCTTTAGTTTTTTTTGAAGCTATAAGAAAGATTCATCCCTTGTGACTGCTTGGCTACGAATGGTAGGATTGTCCAAATGAGCTCTCAATTTTGCAACAATGGCAACTGACCATCTATTTTCAGTTTTGGCTATCTCAAGTTGGGCATTTGCAATGATGAGCTTACCCTTGGTTTCCAATACCTCCAAATGGGTACTAGTGATGTTAAGATCAAAGATCTCCAGAAGCAATTTCCCAGTTCCCATTAGTTAGTCCAACACCTCCTCATGTTGGGCTACACTTAGCCTTCTATTTCCCACATTTGCAAATCTTTGCACAACTTTGAGTGTAGTAATATCTAGCATAGTGATCACAAGAGCATTCAATACCTCTACAACACGATTAGCACCACCTCTACCAGTTTTTCCTATCCATGGTGCTGCATCACCAAGATAGGTTCATCCTCACCCTCCTCTAGGCTTACCAAGAAAGTGGCAGCATTTCCAAACATCTATATAAATAGTTTTTATCTAGGGATGGACATCATTACTTCTTCAGCACTTGAATTTAATCTTGTGGGCACCTACATTCTTTGAGTTGAAAATAGTGGTGTAGTCTCTTCTAGATAGCTAACGGTTTGTGTAACTTCGTTGAGGTGACTTAACATTGGCCAATAGATTAAAGGTTCTCCACCACTTGGTCCTTCCTACTTCTTCTATAGGAATTACTCACAAAGTTATCTCAGGCACTCAATTGTAGCACAAGCCTCTAATGTTATGTCATGAGTAGGTGGTGATGATGGTGGTTGCTCATCTTCAAGTAGCTTACCAAATGCTTTGTCTTTCATCATTTCCTACCAAAATGTGATAGGATCATGACTTAGTGTGTTATTGGTGTAACGGGCTATTCCTTTCCTCTTGCAAAGTTTTCTAATGAGGCAAGGAAATGAAAGTGTCTTTTTCCCATGCTCATTCTCTTTGAACTATTTTTCCATTTCTAGGAAAATGAGTTGTGGGAGGTTAACTAGGAATTATTTTCTTAAAGAGAGACATGTATGAGTAGAGAAGATAATGATTTTTCTTCGCCTTATCTTTGACTTTAGGTGATAGGCCACAATCTTGAAGTAGACCCTATTTACCTTAGTGAGTGCACCATACTCCTTATGGTCTACTTCATAGCACTGTTGGATCCACTCCTTTTTAAAATTGATGTCCACCTACATAGAGATCTCTGCCAAAGCTACCCTACTGTCAAGTAACTTGAGCAACTTTGTAATGGTCTCAATTGATTAGGATATGCTAATGTCCTTGATTTTCACCATGGCATCCACCTACCTATTATTCTAGACGAGGTAAGTTTTTCCTATGTACCACTCCCCATTGATGATGATGATAGGCCACATGGGAGATCCTTGTAGTTGTGTTTTCACCTCTTCTAATGCCAAGTCCAAGAAGGGGTCAAAGTTAAGTTCCTAAAGAACCAAACTTTAGACCTCCTTAGAATGAATTTATCTTAGGTAGGCCTCAGTCAATATGACTTCCAAGTTTGGTCCAAGCCCTAACCCCTCATCTCACCTAGATTGGCCCATTTCTACTATGGGAATTTGGTAAGTAGATTCAACTTTAGGCTCCTCCCAAAGGGATCCCATGGCATGTGTTTTGACCTCTTCTTCTTGGGATTACTTTGGCTAATGGCCCCTTCTTCGTCTTGGCTGGTTGTCCCTTGGTCAGGATGGTCCTTCCTCCTACAGTCTTTTGGGAATCATTTACAATCACAAACATAGCTAAGAATTATCATTTTATGTGTAACTTATAACACTTGGATACATTGTCCTCTTTGGCTAGTTACACTTATACTAAATTGAGATTATGATGGATTAATTATTTTAATATTATTTTATTTGAATGACTACCTGAGTTTGTTGGTAAGATTAAACTTAGATGAATTAGTGATATTTAATATTATTTTATCAATTAAACAATGGGGGAGTTAGAAAAAATTTGAAAACTTTTCTATCAAAACCATAAGTTTATGGCCCCCACAACATAAAGCTCATATTCGATAGCTATAGGATCAAAGAATGAGTGGATTTGGATAAGTGATTAGGAAGTTATGGGCTTAGGAAGGCTCTAGGCTGTGAAAACTGCAAAAGCTCCCTTGGTGTGTTGAAGCAAATGTGAAAAATTTTCTAACTCCCATCATTATTTATAGGATTTTTGTGATGCATCAATGGGGATGTTTTAATGCATCTAGTTGTGTCGATGGGGATGTGTCAACACATCTAGCTGCATTGATGTAGCCAAAAATGAAAATTTTTCCAATTAAAAAAATAAGTAAGAAAATGAGTTTTGACATGAAAATGGAGCCCAAAGGAAGCTAGGAAAGCCTAAAATAAGAAAGAATGGTTGAAAAGGGATAGTAATACATATGAAAAGGAGATTTACGAAAAGTTTAATTGTCAAGGATTACAAAAATTGGATCCACTGAGGTGGAAAACATAGGTTTTGAAAGCAAAAATGGCTAGGGGATAAGGAATTTAACCATCCCAACCAAGAAGTATGCAAGTGGGTCCTTCCTATAGTGGGCTCATGCCTTAAATTTCCTTGCATGCCCTCAAACTAGAAATCCATGAATCCCAAAGGTGATTAATGGATGTGGATTATTAAAAACCAAATCATCAAAGAAACCCTCAAAGAATTAAGACCATAGTAAATTAACCCATCAATACAATCATGATAAGAGGCAGTGAGGTGGTACATGGAAAGAATAGATGGAGTGAGTGAGAGAGATTATGTAATGGAGTCCCTCATCTAGGTCACATGAAGTCCCTTATGGCAAATATGATTAATATGACTTGGTAACTTCCATCCTTATTAAAAATCAAGACCATCCACTTCTAGTGACTTTACATTGGTACTTAAGATCATTCCACCATCCAAGGTATACGAACATCCCCATAGACTACTCATCATTCCAAAGAAGGAAGAAAGGAGAAGTAAGAAGTGAAGAGGACCTTAGTTAAAGGGTTGTCTACAAGCATGGGTAACATGTCTTTCCAACCCCATAACCACTGCTTATATCTTGTTATTGTGCCTAAGGGGTGTGCTTTAAATTTTCATTATTTTTTTTAATGAAAATCACACCAAGAAAAGACATTGTTTCCTATTTATTAGTCAACATAGGAATGGTGAGGAATCCATGGAACCACTCATGCAACCCCAGATGATAGGCAGGCATGAAAAGTGACAAATCCCCTTAAAGCCACACCCTTATTCATCCACTTAATTCATCCCAAGATTGGAAAGTACCAATGTCACCAATTCATTATAAGTTGTTATTAAGAAGGGAGCTCATATTTCCAAAATGAGGCTACACCATAGAGTTGTGTGGAGTGGTGGATGGCATGGACTCACTGCCTGATAGCATGAAAAGAATCAATGCTTCATTAATTAACATCAAAATTCTAAAACAAAATCCAGCAATTTGTAATCAAGTAAATAATGTAAGGTTTAAACCACCATTAATTAGCAATTGTAGTTGGAACCAAGTCATGATGATAATAAAGAAAAAGAAAGAAACATATGAAAAATCCAAATAAAGAAAAATATAGGAAAAATTGTAAAATATGTAAGAAAATAAAAAATGTATGAAAAATTGTTTAAAAAAAAATAATTTTAGCATGGATGGGCACCTCTCCCACGACTAAGTTGGAAGGAGAAGATTTGGAAAACTAAGCGTGCATGTCCATCCATTGAGGCTTTCATTCCATTGGTTATTTTTGGCTTGCATTTAGTCATGGGGGTATGATCAATTGTCATTTGTGGGGGCATGATGAATCACCGTTTGTGTTGGCCACAACATCGGGTACATGACGTCGGATATTTGACATCAGGGTATATTCCCCAAGTCTATAAATATTATGCCTGGGCTCCCATTTAAAAAAAAATTGAACATTCTTAGTCAAAGTAGTGAATCTCTTGTAGTTTATTTTCCTCAAAGTTACATTATTTTCTGAGTGCCCGTAGAAGGATTCTAAAGTGTGTATAGTTCTTTGTTCAAACATAGATGTACCTAAGCACAGCAGTGTGACAGGAATAAAACAAACTCTTTTGGCAATCCTTGCAGCACTAAGAATAGCTTAATATTTTCTTTATTGCATTTTACTTTCTTGCTCTTTACTTTAATGCATTTCATTAAGCAATATATTTCCAACAATTAATGAACATGAGCACGACCACTTCGAGAATTTATATAGTACTTGGTAATCTAGCAACGCTTAACATTTGGTAGCCCAGCAATGCTATATGTGTTTAGGAAAGTGGGGTAGTTACTTGTTTTAGGATAGCTGGGCGATAAACATTAGTTTCAATCTACTCTACCTTTTATTCTTATTATAGGAGATTACATCCATAAAACATAAATGATAAAAATTCATATATCTCAATTACACTTAAACCATACCTTTGAGCCTTACAAGTGTATTTGGGAAGACAACGAATGTTCTCACCGTTGTTTCACTTCCTAGAGGAAATAGTGTATGAGATAACTATAGGTCCATGGAATTCGACCGAATCGTGCGTAATGCCTTAGTGATCCATATGGTTGGGCATAAAGGTACCTTGCTACTCATCAAACTTGTAGAAAGACTTGAACAAATAGAAAAAGATTAAGGTAGTACATGAACAGGGTTTTTTATCAAACCTAAATGCTAGCAACATGGCAGTAATTAAAAATAATTAGTCAATCAAAAATTGTTCAAAAAACATATATAACCTTAATGTGTAAATTTCCTAATATAGATTAAGGAATTGCAAATAAAGTTGTTTCATTCAATAGTATTAGTTTCTTTGATAGCTTTGAGTTTTTTGGTTTTGTTAAAACTTAGGAAGATGTTGGTTTTGTAGATTTTGTAGTTCTTGAATTTATTTAATTTCCTACAAGAAACACAAGAGTAGGGTAAAGAGGCAAACCTTTTAGTCACATTAGTATTAGTGAGGAAATCTATTGAAGATTATGTGCTTTTATAATAAATTAATAATCATAAACAATATATTTGGCTAAAAATCTTATGTGCTTTCCTTGCCATATACTATTTTTTCGCCCCTATAGATGCTACATTGTATAATTCTATAGAGCTCTCCTATGATCATCCTTTTTAGTTCTTGAGTAGAGATATTGTAGAATTTTTAGCAAAGGCTCAGTATTTATTTGTGGAGATTTTAATGTAAGGATATGTTTACAACAAACAAAAAGTATTTAATGGCAACATAATGTTGGTAGTTTAGACATTGTTGAAAATCATAACTAGGCATGGCATTCTATAGATAACTAAAGGCCTAACTAAACTATGAAAAAAAATTCCAAAAAACTAAACTTTTTAAAGACATTAATGCCACAAAGATCTAACACCTAGACTAAGTGATCCATCAATTATACAAATGAAGACATGAAAAAGAAGTAATTTCAAGCTTACATTGTCTACTACATAGATGTTAAGTGTTTTTTTAAAACAAAAAAACAAAAGATCAAATCTATTTGTGTGTAAGTTTTCTAGTTATAAAATTTAATATTTTTAGAATACAAGGGACAATTTGGATGACTTTACTAAAGGAAAACATATTGTATGATTTTCTTTGAAGAGCTAGGATTTACTATTTTCTTTTTTAAAATGGTATTTTTCTATTTGTCAAGTTCAACAAATGCAGATGCTTAGTAGCCTACATTTCATAATTAATGAAAAGCCATCAAGGAGATGATTTATGAAGAATTGATGTAGGATCTTTGAAATTATTAAAGTCCAAAATATAATTAATAAAACTCCAATCTTTCAAATGTGTTATATGGCGATAGAACTTGAAATATTTATACTTTAATAAAAAGAACCCAATTTAAAAAATGAGTATCCTTTTGCCAATCACTACCTCTAGACTCACCCAAATAAATGCACTTACACGATAGAAGCTTCTAAGGCTCTATACTAGTTAAGCACTTAACTATCCCCTTAACACATAAAACAATACATTGCTTATAACAAAGACAACATAACAAAAGTCCTTTTTAGAATGGCTACTCTTTCAAAAGAAATTTTAAACAATTTGATGAATAGAATGCATCATTACTAGGAGCCTAACATGAGACATAGCATACTTGAGTTTACAAAAAATGATTTTTTCATTGAAAGCTTCTTCTCCTTTCACTTATAAAAGTTTTTTCTCCATCTTTTTCAACTTTGATATTCAGCCAAGGAGAAATAAAAGCTAACGACTTGAATTATTCCATTTTTTAGAAAATGCCAAAAACAAAGCCTAAAAAAATAAAACGTTTTGTCCAATTATAATAAGTTACGGGAGTATTTTTGAGAAATACTTAATTATTGTAATTTGAAATGAAATGAATTTACATTACAAGCTATTATTGAACCAATTAGTTTGCCTACCATATTGAGCAAAGTCTACTCACTTCACATTGCCAATTTTCATTTCTTTTTGTTTTTTCATTTTACTATTTTAGCAATACTTTGAAGCAACTGATGATGACTTTCTTAAAACCATTAGGCATGCACCAAAAAGGCAAAAACTAAGAGAGATGTACAAGACATCAGCCTTTCAAGTTGCATCTTTGCTGATTTCATATTTTCATTGAATAAAGTTTGCATAGACGTTAACCTTTTTTCTAGCTTTTTAATTTACATTAAAAAAACACCAAACTTTCCGTATTCGATACATAAAACATTTTCAAGACAGAATATCATGCTTGAAGCAGGGGATCCCGTGACTCAAGGAAGAAAGATGAGATTCCTAAGAAAACTGTACTAGATTTATACAGCATCAACGGCAAGGGAACTCTGAGATTTGCTTGAGATTCAAAATTGAATTCGATTCACATTGCAAGCAACAACAAAAAATGTATCAGATAATCATGCTACCCAGCAAACTAAGGGTTTCTACACATCTGATTCTGCGCTGATTGCATTAGTATTTTTTCAGCTGTTTTGTCGGAATTTTGTTAGGAATCTTCTGCATTTTATACCAGATGGGAACAGCCAAAACATATATTGGATTCTTATTCTATGCATTTGTTTGTTGCTTGCCGGCATTTTTCATGATACATACTATCATTCAGAAATCTGGCCACCATTGTGACAGAAAATTCGCAAGTTGCCGCGTCTATCCAATCGCAGATAGACCCAACATGATCAAGTTGTGTTCACTGCATTTCTCCGTTGGAATTCATAAATTTAATCAGGATGAACATGAATGAACCTGGATTTGAGAGTACGAAACTGAATGTATGAATGAAATTTTAAAAAAAGACCTCATGACGCACAATAAAGGTTTCATTACGCACAACTTCAATTCCTTAAAATATAGATTGACTCCAACAATTAACTGTATAAGGATAGCATTATACAAGTTCAAACAGGGAAACAATATACACAAGGTGTTACTTTGTCTCCATATTAAAATTTACAAATAATACAATTTCTTTTTTCAGACCATAAAAATTAAAAATTCATGTAACAAAAGGAAACAAGGATATTCAGAACCGAAACGGAAACACAAACGATATTCAATCTTGATACTATGCGCTGGGGCCTGACTGTGCAGCCGTACTCTGGAAATCCTGCCAACTTTGCTGCTGCATACACTACTCTGCTCAATACTCATGACTGCATCATGGGCCTGGATTTGCCATCTCTATTTATACATCAATATCCATGGCGTGTATCTCATTATCCACCTCCATGGCATCTACATCTATATCCATTTCATCAATCTCTCACTCTATCTCCATTTCCTCATACTCCATTTCTATGTCTATATCCATTTCCTCATACTCCATTGTCTCCTCTGCATCTAACATTTCCAAATCCTCCATTTGATTTCTTTTAAGTTCTTGGAAAGCCTTAGGCAACCTGTATTTAAAAGAATAAGAATATCAAAGGAAGTTACCAAAAAATTACAGTTAAAAAAAAAAGAAAGTTACAAGGCAGAAAAAGGAAGTTGCCAAAGAAATTACAGCAGAAGAAAAAAAAAGTTACCAAAAAATTTCAGCCTTATAAGATTAATGTGGGTAAGATACAATGGTTGCATATGTTCCTCCCAATGGTTTCTTTCTAATTTGTATCTAGGATTGGGTTTGTTACCTTGTTCAAGTTAGAACAAGTTGGGTCCAAGACTGAAAATCCTTTCTAAAACTGGATTTTTACTTTGGCACAGCACACAAGTTTTAGAATTTCCTACTGGCGGAAATTTTTGCACGGACTCTCTTCTCAGTCCAGTCCAGTAACGCTGACGGAACAATCTAACATTAATTATTCCCTCTCAATATACATTAAAATTTGCAACTTCAGGTTCACATTTCACATGGAATTACAGAGTTAAGTCTTCCTTAAGTCTTCTATTTGAAATTTGGAAGTAGGAATAATATTCCTCATAAATAACGTTTTCTGTCTCCCATTCAACCTTATTTCCACCCTTGCTATCTTTTCGCCATGACATCTCCACACTTCTCCTGATTTATTTTGCTATTTTTACTGTATATTTAAAATGTGAAAACCTAGCCCGTTATGTTTAAAAATTGGAGCAGTTGCCTTTTCTATTTTATTGTAACTGATCTTGATTGACCCTGACCATTGTAACGTAATTGATCTTGATTTCTTCTTTTTAATGAAAATCAAGCGAAAGAAAGTATTCTGCAAAAAAAAAGTAGCTGAAACCTCAAACTATCCACTACATAAGCTTTAGTTTTACTGTATGAAATCTAACAGGCCAGTTGAATAATTTCACTATACTATTCAGGCTCATGGATGTCTACATTTTGTCCTTTGTTTAGTTTCCCTTTACACCATTGAATAATTTTTTTGATTGGATTTATGAACAAAACCCAATGGTGCAATGTTGGCAGTTTCATGTCTAGAAACTCAATTTATTGATTGCTAGATGGATGACCTATTCAAGTAATTCGACAATTCCAGGAGGTCGTTACAAGTTTTTTTCTTGATTCAATGAACAACATTTGCTTCCTCTACCTATGGCAAATCGAAATCCTACATCACACATCCAAACGTCAAGCATAGTCAATCTAGAATGCTCTAAATCTCAGGATCTACACAGACAATCTCATTAACACTTCAAAATGGCACTCTGGAATTCAGATGCAGAGCTAAGAAAATGAGAATAATTAGTAATGTACCTTAACAGAACATAGTTGTCGATGGTAAGAAGAGGATCCCGTGAACACAGTTGTCTTACAATACTCTTGGGCTAGGTCGTGGCATTGCGGGGTTACATGACCCATAGAGTCACTTGAAGAAACCAGCTGCTGCACGTAGTAGCCATATGGGTCTGGTTTCCAATAAGGGTATTGTTGCCTAGGCGGTGGCATCCCCCATGATAGTCGGTGTTGCCCGATAGGTTGTGGCAGAGTTCCACTTGGATAATACATTAATGGTTGGTGGAACTGCCTTGGGTTACCTTGGGGATAAGGTAACCTTCGAGGTCCTTGCCGTTTGTTAAGTCTTGGGTTTAGTGCATACATCCCAGACTCTGGCAGATGTGAGATTATTGGGCAACATCCCTTAGAATGGTCATATTGGTAGATCTCACATCCACCATCATTGTCTGTATCTGAATCCACAACCTCATCGGCGATAGTTATTTTTCCCTTACCCTTGTCATGTGCATGACCTAAATCTCTTCACTTTTTCTGATCATGGTCACTACTTCGTTCCTTACACTCCTCTACGACTTTCAAAATGGTTTCAAACCTACTATCTATGGAGTCCCACATTTGATCTACCTTAGCCGACATCTTGGTTATTAGTTTTTGAAGTGGCAAGGTTTTTCTATTCACCAACTCTTTGAGTGGTGACTCATCCTCTTCCTCACAGAATCTTACTCCCCTCTTTCAGAGGGAAGGATCGCAATTATATTCTTCTACATTTTCTCTTTTCCGTAGCTCCCTGTCTTCTTTAGCTCCTTGCTCTAACAATCGATGAACTTCATGTGATCTAAGTTAAGATAATCTTCCTTGGGAATATGTCCCAAGGGTTCTCCTAGTTTCATGTCTTAGCCCATCTACGAGGTGATGGAGTTGATCCCGTTGTGCTTAACCATGGCCTGGGAAATGATGTAGCAATGCATAATATCGGCCCATGGCAACATCCAAGTGTTTGTGATTATCCTACTTCCATCCTTGGATCTACATATGCAAGTTGGACACTCTGGAGTACGTTTGGTATTTATCGTTAAGCAATTCTAGCATTGTACTCCACCTCCTAATGGTTTCTGGTTCTAAAGACCAATACCAGCTTTCCGCTTCCTTTATGAGTGTCCTAGGGAACAACTTTAACTTCTACCACTCGTTTTCAATATTCTGCAAGGCACAGGCATCGTGGAATGCCTGTAAGTGATTCTGTGGATCAGCGTTGTATCCCCCCTCAAACCATGGGATATTATTCATGTCTAGTCTCTTGATTTGGCTATCTTTTTGGTGCCTTGTAGGTATTCTAATTACCTCCGTAATGTCTAACATACTTCAGGTGGCAAGTAGGGGTTCATCATGATCATCTCTCTCATGAAGTCTATAATGCCTATGTGGTTCCCTACTTTATCTTTTTCCATGCCTAGATTCCCTAGAGTGCCCTTGTCCTCTGTCTCGACTCTCTCGTCGAGGTCTCTCATCTTGCTTACCTTTGTTCTGATGGTTTGGCCCTTTGTGACTACGTCCAAATGTTGAAGGAGAGGGTGAATGCCTTGATGAAGGGGAAGAATAAGGAGAGCCATTGCCATGTGATTTCTCCTAGCTTCTCTTTGGTGATCTTGACCCCAATCGTCATGACAATCAAAACGCTCATCCTTATCTTGTGTTTGTGTCCCCTCATTGAACACTTGGTGTTCATGGGCATCAGAACCAGGGTTTTGTATTGTGGAGCGAAGGTTCTGATACACCACCTCCTCACTCTGGTTAGGAGGGGAAACATCATTTTGTGGAGAACCTATTGAGATAGGTTCACCACCCCTAATTTCTCTTATGACAGGCGAAGCGTTGTGGGTTCCTTTTCCCTTCAACGATGTGCGATAACTCTCCTGCTATGAGTCCCTTAGACGTTACGCCTCTATGGGATGGTAATCCCTTGTGTCATAGTCTTCTACAACATATTCAGTGTATAATTCCATCACGCCTATCTGTGAAAGAGCACGAAGGAGCATGTTAAGGACTGCCCGATCTGGGGGTAACACTATGTTACCTTGCAAATCTCTCCAGCACAGTTGTTCATCTTGATGGAGGATAAAAGTAAAATCAGGTATATACTCATCATGATGAGTATATACCACCCAATACTGTTGAGGAACTGGTGGTTCTTGGTTATATGTGTTAGATTGTCGATTGTCTCTTATGTGATCCTTAGGTGGTGATGTGCTTTTATGAGAAGAAGAAGACATTATCTTTTATTTGGTGTGTTGATTGACCATTGTTTAATTTTTCTTCTGATTAACCTTAAGGGTTTGTTTAAGCTTCCCAGCGATGTTGATGATTTCCTATGTTCTACTTAGCGCACAAGCAACTTAGTCCCCAGCAATGGCACCAATGATGAGTGGCAAGGTACCCCTACACTCAACCATACGAATACAAGCATTACATGCACGATCCAGTCAAACTCCGCAACCTAAGTGCCTACATGCCTTATGAAACACTTAAGGTTAATCGTTCATTATCTTCCCAGACTTACTTGTATTTTTCACGATTGTATGGTTAAGTAAGTCTGAGGTATGTGATTTTTATGTCTTTTATGTTTTATCGCCTATGCTAATGAGGGAAAGGGGGAAGAGACTAAGTAACTAACTATAACTAACTAAGTTCTAATGCCTAGCATCAGTATCCGTTCCCACTTACCATTCACACCTTGAACCAATGCAACCTTCTGGGATTACCAAATGCTATTTGTTACTGGGATTACCAAGCGTAACGCACGTGCTCGAAGCGATCGTACTGAACGTAGTTAACTAAGAGTTAAGGGTTGAGAGAGATTTAATTAACTAATAAAGCATTTAAACAATTAACAATAATTAAAGTCCTATTTAGCTTAGTCCATGCACTACAAGGTTTATCCAAAAAGTTTATCTTTATTTTCGTACACAAACTTGTGCTCAGGTACAATATTTGCTCAAATAAAGATCCATTTACTTTGGGACTTGTATTGCGGGCACATGGAAATTTTTCTTTCTCTAAAGAGGTAAAACTACCAAAGTTTCGCTAAGGGTCTAGATCTAGATGGCAAAACAAGGGAGAGCCACCTCTTATTTATAGATTTGCCTGCGCGCTGCGATATCGCGTCCCATCACTATCTCTTAGCTTTAAATCAAAGTATGTCTTTACGTTCACATTCTTTTATTAATATATATTAAGTTATACGTTATTCTAAGAGTTTCTATTTGATGGGACACGATATCGCATATCGCATACGTGATATCACAGCGCATCGCCAAATCTATAAAAAAGAGGCGGCTCTCCCTTGTTTTGTCATATAGATCTAGACTGTAGCCAAACTCTTGTCATTTTTCCATTCCAGAGTTATAATAATTTCCATGTACCCATAGTAGGAGTCCCAAAGTGAATGGATCTTTATTCGAGCAATTTTGTACCTGAGCACACAATTGTGTACGACAATAAAGATGAACTTTTGGATAAACCTTACAGTGCATGGACTAAGTTAATGAGGATTTTATTATTGTTGAATATTTAAATGCTTTCTTAGGACTTAATCTCTCTCAACCCTCAACTCTCATAGTTAACTGCATTCAGTATGCCCACTTCGAACATGTGCATTACGCTTGGTAATCCTAGTAACGAATAGCATTTGGTAATCCTAGCAATGTTGCATAGGTTCAGGGTGTGAAACGGCAAGTGGGAATAGATAGTGATGCTATGATGGTTAAAGCTTAGTTAGTTAAAGTTAGTTACTTAGTCTCTTCACCCTTTCCCCTCTTAGCATAGACAATCAAAACATAAAAGATATAAAAATCACATCAAGCTTACTTAACCATAAAAATGTGACAAATACAAGTAAGCTTGGGAGGACAACGATTGATTAACCTTAAGTGTTCCATAAGGTGTGTAGGCACTTAGTCTACGGAGTTCAACCAGATTGTGTGTGTAACGCTCGTATTCATATGGTTGAGTGTAGGGGTACCTCATGACTCATCATTGGTGTCGTTGCTGGGGACTAAGTTGTTTGTGCACTAAGTAGAACATAAAAAATCATCCACATCATTGGGAAGCTTAAACAAACTCTTAGGATTAATCATAAGAAAATTAAATAATGGTAAATAGCACATCAACAAGAAAACAATGTCTTCTTCTTCTCATAAAAGCACTTCACCACCTAGGGATCACACAAGAGACAGTCGGCGGTCTAACACACATAACCTAGAACCGCCAGTTCCCCAACAGTATTGGATAGTATATACTCATCCTGATGAGTATATACCCAATTTTACCTTTATCCTCCATCAGGATGAACAACTTTGTTGGCAAGATTTGCAAGGTAACATCGTGTTACCCCAGATCATGTAGTCCCTAACATGCTCCTTCGTGCTCTTGCACAGATAGGCATGATGCAGCTATACGTTGAATACATTGTAGGTGATTTCGACATAAGGGATTACCATCCCATAGTGGCATAATGTCTAAGGGACTCATGGTAGGAGAGTTACCATACATCGTTGAAGGGCAAAGGGGTCCCGCACATCCTAAGAGAAATTGGAGATGGTGAACCGGTTATAATAGGTTCACTATCAAATGATGTTCCCCCTCCTAACGATGGTGAGGAGGTGGGCTATCAGAACCTACACTCCACGTTTCATAACCCTAGTTCTAATCCCCATGAACACCAAGTGTTCAATGAGGGAACACAAACAAATGACAAGGGTGGGCATTCAGATCTTCATCATGATCGAGGCCATAGCAACCAAAGAAAAGGTAAGAAACATCGTCATGGCAATGGTTCCCATTCTTCTTCACCTTCATTGCATCATTCACCCTCTCCTTCTAAATCAGGACATAGTCACAAAGAACACAACCGTAAGGATAAGGGTGAGCATAATAAGGACCCTTGACGAGAGAGTCAAGAGCGAGGATGAGGGCATTTGAGAGGATCAAGGCATGGTAGAAGGGAAAGTAGGGAACTGCATAGGCATCATAGATGCCATGAGAGAAAGAATAAGGATGAACCCCTACTTGCAACCCAAAGTATGTTAGATATTATAGAGGCTGTGAGAATACCTACAAGGCACCAGAAAGATAGTCGAATCAAGTGATTAGACATGAATAATATCCCATGGTTTGAGTGGGGATACAATGCTGATCCGCAAAATCACTTACAGGCATTCCATGATGCCTATGCCTTGCAGAATATCGAAAACAAGTGGCAAAAGTTAAAGTTGTTTCCTAACACACTCATAAAAGAAGCAGAAAGTTGGTACTGGTCCTTAGAACCAGAATCCATCAGACAATGAAGTACGATGCTAGAACTATTTAACGATAAATATCAAATGTACTCTAGAGTGTTCAACTTGCGTAAACAGATCCAAGGATGGAAACAGGGTAATCATGAACCCTTGGATGCTACCATGGGCCGATATTATGAATTATTACATCGTTGCCCAGGCCATGGTTACACACAATGGGATCAACTCCGCCACCTCATAGATGGGCTAAGACACGAAACTAGAAGAACCCTTGGAACATATGCCCAAGGGAGATTATCAAAAATTAGGTCCCATGAAGTTCATAAATTGTTGGAGCAAGTAGCTAAGGAAGAAGGAGAGCTATGAAAAATAGAAAGCACTGAAGAGTATAACCACGACCCTTCCCTTTGAAAGAAGGGAGTAAGATTCTATGAGTAAGAGGATGAGTCACCACTCGAGGAGTTGGTGAATAGAAAAACCTTGCCACTTCAAAAGTTAACAACTGAAGTGTCGGCTAAGGTAGATCAAATGTGGGACTCCTTAGATAGTAGATTCAAAACTGTTTTAAAAATTGTAGAGGAGTCTAAGGAGCGAAGTAGTGACCATGATAAGAAAAAGAGAAGAGATTCATACCACACACGTAACAAGGATAAGGGAAAAATGACTATTGCCTCTATGATGCTGAATTTAGCAGTGGTGGGGAATTCTTCCCTTTCCATAAAGGCTATTGTGATGGTACCATTAATGATGATGCATGACTCATTTAAGGACTTTAGGCATGTGATTTTCATTTGCTTGATTTGGTCCACGAGGCCTAACTTATTGATGATAGTGTATGGGATAACATTTGTTGCTGGCCTATCATTGATGTGCACCTTGCAGATCTTGCATTGCCCAACACATATGGTGATAAACATGGTTGGCCATTATGACCTCACCCTTCTTAGGATCGACCTTAATTACATTATCATGAAATGCAAGGGGCATGGAGTTTGATTCCTACGATACATAAGGTAACATCATAGTGTGGAAGGAATCCTCATCTGCTAGGATGTCCTTCATAATAGTAATGGAGGTCAACATTCACACTAGTGCTTCGTAGTGGGCAAATGAAGTCATGATTAGGTCATAAAGGCTCAACATTTTGTTCTTTTGTTTAAGTGCTTTCTTAACTTGGGATAATTCATCCATGAATTCTTTGCCATCAATTACATTTTTATTGGCTTTGACTTCTTTCATACAACCTAAGAGACGAATTTTGTGGGGAGGTGACTTGGGCTTTATTGGCGTGGCCTATGTAGGAGCTACGGTGCTTGGTTGCGGGTTGCTGGTGGTGGCCTCCTTAGTTGTTTTGGCCATAGGAACCACAAATAGGGGTATTAGCTTTGGTGGACCTAGCACTCCTTGGTCTCAACATTGCCTAATCATTCTATCTATGAGACAGTCATTGGGCCTTTTAGGTTGTCCCCTAGAGGGTCTGTTAATGTTTCTAGCAGGATTGGCTCTTGGATGGGAAGGGACTAATGTGTTGCCCACTACCAGACTTCAAGTAGGTGAGGAGTCAGCATGTTGTGGCACCTTGACAACAAAGGATGGTTGAAATGTTGTTGGTGTGACATGCTATGGGACCTAACCATGAAGGGAGTTGTAGGTGCTTGAGTTAGCACTCTAACGACGAAAGAAGGCCTCGAATCTATAGGGGCCACGGAGACCCTTACACTACCAGAGGACACATGGACAATGAATTGTTGCTACACCATTTTAGGTTGTCATCGATGTTGATGGCATTTATGACATAGCTTACATCATCTGCATTCAGAGGTTCATTATACATCCTCATAGATTGGTTCTAAGATCTAACTAGGTTAGTAGCATCAAGTACCAACTCACCTATGTTAATCATTCTTTGGAGGTCATCTTGTAAGGCTATGCAAAAATTGGTGTTGTGATTGGGCAGTTGGTGATAGTGGTAGAACCAATCCAGCCTAAAGTGTTTCAAGACTAGGTGCTCATTTGGTGCTACTAACACAGGGTTCTTTAGGAGCTCGTAATAACTATCATGTCTTTTGTGATCATCTTTGGACATCTTCTTGTACTAGATACGTCTAGCCTTCAACAATTGGTCCAACAATTTTGAAGGTTTTAATAGCAATGAGATGTACTTGGAGCAATCTTTACACTCAAAGTTAGTCCTTGGAGTAGCTTGCACTATGGCCATAGGTGACATGGGCTGGTTAGTTTCCATAGTGCTAGGGCTAGTGGTTTTGTTATTGGTCAAGGCCTTGGGTGGCATTGTTTTTGGCTCGGGTTGGTTGTTTTAGCCTCTTTGGTCACAACCACCACAATTGCATTCTACTTTCCTTTATCCTTGTCCTTCCTCGCATGTAGGTTTTTGTAGGCCACGTAGACTGGATCCTTACTAGCTTTGGCTGCATCTTGTATGCTCTTGGTTTGGGCAAAGTCTTGGCTTAAAGACTATGGACCTAAGTAGTATAATTTTGACTTTATGAAGTCATTAACTACACCCTTAAATATGGCTAGGAGGTGTGTTTTGGCTATTAGCTCTCATATTTTGTTTAATGAGGCACTCCAACGTTGGATGAATTTTTGTACAAGCTCTAGGGTGCCCTACTTGATTTGCATCAGTTGGTCCAAGATGGCTTCTAGCTTCAAGTTGTACTTGAAGTGTGTCACAAATTGGCTCAAAAGATCCTCCAAAGACGAGATAGAGCTTTTGGGTAATGCGCAGTACTAGTCTAGCACATTTCTAGTTAATGACATTGCAAACACACGTATGATGACATGTGGCCATGCTTGCAACAACAAATAGTCCAACCTAAATGTAACTAGATGTGCATTAGGGTCCCCCTCACCATTGTATTTTGTGAATTGAGGCAATGGAACCTCGGCTAGGAGAGTTCATAGTGGGACCACAAGACTGATAGGGTCTTCATGGTAAAAGTACAACACTTAGATAGTTTTGGAGGAGGTGGCCTTGAGCCACTTCATCCTTTTGTTAGGCTTTGAATCATTTGAAACACCTAGTCTAAGTTGTAAGACATTCTAGCCAACTATGCTAATTGCACAACTTGTTATTGAACTAACTATGTGGGCCATGGCCTTGTTGTGGGTTGTGAAATCACTGAATGGCCTTGATGTGTGGGCTATGCTGCAAGGATGGCAATTAGGGTGGGTTACACATACATGGGTTGGGCAAACATCAGGGATGTTGATGAGACATGTAGGATGTAGGGTGCCTAAGTCACATGGGGCCTAGAGATGGGACTTGCATGGAAGTGTGGTTGAGTTGACATGGTTGCATTAGGTAGCGATCGTTGGATAGGTGAAAATGATGCCATGAAGGGAAAGCTAAAGGAAGCTAGCATATCAGGATGTGTCTGGTGCATTGCTATAATGGGCATTGACCTGGATGATGACACCAACACTATGACCATCTCAAAAAGAATAGGTAAATGGGACTATAGAAGAGCCAGTCCAGGGTTCACTCACTGGAAGATGGTATGGAAGGAGCCCTTGTGCTTGGAGTGAGCTTCAAACGCATCCTATTCTTCCTACTAGGGCTCTTTGTAATCTGTTCCTACTTTGTGCTCACTTGTTTAGATGAGCTAGGTTAGCATCCACTAGTAGGGCTCTATGAGTGGGATGATGTCAAGTAAGGAGGGGATGTACTTCCATTCATTTCAATGGATATGCTCATAGCCTCACTTTTCTTTCATGTCAAAGTGGTCTATGAATAGCCCTACTTGAATCTTTGTGCAAATGAAGTTGTATTGTTCATCATTTAGCATGGTGTACTTTGGATCTTGCCCATGCAACCTAAGGGATTGCCTTGGCTCTTCCATTAGAGGATTCCTAGAGTTGTCAATCCTAGTCTCTTATTGGATGGGTGAGATGACAAGTGTGCTTGGGAATAATGTAAAAGGCTATTTGGAATTCATAGCTGAAAATCAAGTTACAAGAGGGGAGGACAAGAGTTGTTGAGTGTGAAAATGGCTAACTTTGGTGGCTACACTGTCTACGCTAAGAGTTGACTATGCTCTCTACATTAAGGGCTAACTATGCTCTCTACACTAAGAGCTAACTATGCTCTCACTAACAACGTTAAGAATTTGGCTAACTATGGAAATGTGTGCTCTAGGTTTGCTACATGGGGTTCCAAGGGAATCAATGATAGGGTCTAGTCTACACTAACCAGTTAATAGAAAATGCCTACATTGGCCTAAGATTTAGCTACTACTATTCATGTAGTAGATCCACAAGGGTGTTGGGTCTACACTACCTGAAGCTAGCAATAGTGATGCAGAGAGCACACAAGACAACCACCAATGGAGTTTGAGAGAAAAAATGGTTCTAGCCCTCCTTCTAGCACCAAAAATTGTAGCCACCAAAAACATCGATGGCTGAAATACCAAGAGGTTCACAAGTGCACAACCTAACCTTGAGTCCACATGAGGGCCTGCTGGAGGCAAACATGAGGTGTCCTAAATGGTCTTGTTGATTGAATAGGGACTTACCAAGTTTAACTAAGGTGTAGCATGGTTAGCCATGATGTTGATGTGAAATGGTGCTAAGTGTTCGAACAGTCTCAAAAATGTCAAGAGTAGTCAAGTTTCTTGATGAAAACAAGGGTGTCAACATGTGGGGACTACCACTCGATCATAGTTGTAGGCTTGACTATGCAATGAAATAGCAAAAAATGCAAATAAAATGTTAAAAATGCAAAGAAATAGAGAGAGAGAGAGAAACAAAACACCACCCCAAATGGGGTTGAGTGTAGTTAATACCAAGAGGGGTTAGAAGGTATGCGATGTACAATAGGCATATTGGATAGTGTAGTCATAGTCTCAGGGGTGTCTGGACACAAAGACTAGTGTTTCACCTAAGTGTCTATGTCTGCTGGGCTGCAGTTGTGTACAACTTCACTGGTATACCTTTGGTTCTCTCACAAGCACTCCTTAAGTTTACCAAGTCTCTAGTTTGCTAAGCCTTAAATTTTCCAATGCTTCAAATTTGTCAAGCTTGAGAGATTTTCCTGCTCAAATCTTGCCAACCCCAAAAACATTGAGGATAAGGATATTTATAGAGTTAGGGTTAGCATGAAATGCAAGGTGAATGCCACATGGCAAAGGGAATGGTTGGGACTACATTGTCACCCAACTACGCTTTCCACTAAGGCTAGTGATGTTGTGCTTTGTTGTGCTCTACCAAACTCTGCATGACTATGACTACGCTACCAACTACATGTGTGTGTGCCTAGAGGACCACAAGGTACCTGAAAAAATGACATTTTGGAGACTACGCTCTCCACTATCTTACATGGGGTAGAACATAGTTACAATGTTTAGACCAAAAAGGGAATACAAAAAGATGCATTTTGCTAACTATGCTTACCAGAGATGAGTCAAAGTTGAACTGAGTGCCAGTGTTACATTGTGGAGGTTGCTGGAGGTTATTCTTGCTGACTATGATTAACTAAGCTCTAGATTGGAGGAGAGTATAGTCCCACACTTAGAAAACATTTTGCAAGAAAAGTGGCTATGTGCTAACTACGCTCTCCACTAGTGGCTAACTATGCTCCCAAATGGGGATGAACGTAGTCCTAGCACTTGTCAAAACTTATGGAAACTAGCTTCCGATTAACTATGCTTGACTACGGTTTGGGCTGTGAGAGAGCTTAGTTTCAACACTTAGAAAAATCTACAAAAATTGGGCCTTCATGCTAACTATGCTCTCCATGACAGGTTAACTATGCTCTAGGGTAGTGGAGAGTGTAGTCCTAGCACTTAGAAAAATTTTCAAAAAATGGCCTCATGCTAACACTTAGACGAATTTGCAATCAGGAAGCTATAGTCCAAATTTGGTGGTGATTCAACATTCTAAGCTTGTCAAGAACTTACAGGGTTAAGTGGTTGGTGCAACATCACAACACTTCAAAGGGTGAACAATGGAGATGTCATCTTACACAAATCCATCCATGTTTGATGGATTCAACTTTACCTATTGGAATGCTAGAATGCAAGGGTTCTTCAAATCCATGGAGTTCAATCCTTGAAGGCTACACTTTTCCTGTTGAATCCTTAGAGTTTAAAGTGTTTGATTCAAAAGAAAAATATTTTTTATATTGTGCTTTAAATAAATATAAATTTAATATGATAGTATGTTGTAAAATGGGCCAAGAAATTTGGCAAACTTTACAAGCTACTTATGAAGGAACCTCTATTGTTAAGCAATTCAAATTATTAATTGTACAAAGCAAATACAATAAGCTCAAAATGAGAGAAGGTGAGAAAATAAAAGATTATTTCTCTAAAGTGAATGATCTTGTTGTAGCTCTTAGAGGAACAAGAAAATATTTGCTCGAAGGTGATATCATCATCAAAATGATTAGAACTCTACAACTAGAGTTTAGACCAAAGGTTATAACTATGTAGGAAATTAGAAATTTCTCAACTTTAAAATTTGAAAATCTTTAAAGTTCTCCCATTTCTTATGAAATGAATATCATAAGATAAGGAGTGATACAAGAAAGACCTATTACTCTAAAGACTACCTCCAAGGAGACAGGGTTCAATGAGTATGATGAGGGTAGTGAAGATGAGATTGCCTTTCTCTCAAGGAAGTTGCAATGATTGCTAACAAGAAGAAACAATGGAGCATCTTAGCAAAGATCCAATTTATTCAAAGGTAGAGAAAGAGGTAAAACATTTTTTAAGTCTAACTTAGATTTTTGTTCTATAGAATGTTGGGTTTGTGGAGGAAGAGGCCATATGGCCTTCTAATGTCCTAGTGATAACAAGGTATAGCCAAAGAAAAAATCCAATGATGAGGAATTAAAAAGGACCAACTTTTGTACAAGTTGGGATGATGATGAGAAAAGTGAAGAAGAAGCATGCAATTCTTCCAAAGATTCACATCTCATATGCATGGCAGTTACAGATGAAAATTCCTCACATATGGTTGAATAGACTGGTAAGTGTGATAAAAGGTATAGTGAATTTAAAGAAGAAATTTTTCTTTTACATTATTTGATTAGGAAGGCAAAGACATTTGTAACTTCTAAGCTAGATGCTATCTAGTCTAAAGTGAAAAAAGAGACCTCAAACATAAAAGCTGAGATTCAGTAACTAACCTCTTTTAATAAGGATTAGAGAAAGATTCAAGAATAGGAGACTCCTAAAAAATAGCCAGAGAATTTGGAAGAAGTTACACGTGAAAATTCAAGCTCAAGCATAGTCAAATTTGATATTTTTGATCATGAGGAGAATACCTTATTTGTAGGTAAAAATTGTGATAGTAAGCAAACCCTTAATTATTTTCATAATGATGAAAACAATATTGATGCTTGGTCTTGTCAAAAAGGCTTTGGAATGGAAATTTTGCAGGCACCAATAGCTAAAAATGAAGAGAAGTAGAGAATTGAAAATAATACAATAAGTTATCAAAGGTTTTATCATAGAAATCATGAACAAATAGAGACATCACATACATGATCTATTGAAAGAAAAGCTAAGGATGAGGAGATACTTCATGATAAGGGACATCATCTCAAACCCCATTAATCTTCTCTTCTCACCAACAAGAAAGATAAGTCAAGGTAATTTTCATCTCTTTTCTTGCTAGTTAGTTTATAAGTATATGATTTGAGACATCCAAAAGTGTTGTGTCTTGTCTAGATTAGAATTATGATGGAATAATTATTTAGAGAATCTCTTGCTTTCATCCTTGAGCTTGATACATTTGGTTTATGGAAATATGTAGTGTAGCACTTGTATTAATTTCCTTTGGGCCATTATCTTGTAATATTTTTTAGTTTGGTTTTTGTCTTGTTTCAATCTTGTCCATTCTGAACTTCTTGTGATGACCTGCTTCTAAGCTCATTCCCTTTGGGATATTTTTTCCATATATGAAATAAGATAAGATTCTAAATATTCTATCAGTATTACTTATTGGAGGCCTTAGTCTCTACAGTTGATCTTAATGTTGACCTATAGTTAAAGTGCTTTGGTGATCTACAATGTTTGCAAGTTGATCTTAAAAGGCCAAGAAGAGTTACACATGTGTAGGGGGAGCCTATTCCTCATTATCCATCATCATTNGTTACACATGTGTAGGGGGAGCCTATTCCTCATTATCCATCATCATGTTAGAGGTCACTAGTGTAGGGGCAGTCTTTGGAGACTTTAGCCAAGAAATACTCAAATAATAAAACATTATATTCCAAAATGAGAAAGATAAGGACATTAAGAGGTATTTCTCTTTTAAGAGGATGACAAATTCTTGGATTTATGTTCATGATATCCTTTGGTAAAAAATGAGGTATATGAATATATACATATTTCTATATCATCATGATTTTCATTTTGTTTTTGATAAATGATTGTATTTGTTGCATTGCCTTGTATGCATGTTTCTCTCATGGCTTTCATATCCTTTTGTTGTGTTTTCCAAGTAAGAAATTTCTGGTTGAGTATAGAGATACAAGTTTCAATGAAACAATTATTTCATATAGATAGGCTGCTTATTCCTAAATGATCTATCCTTGGTCTTTGGCATCAAATTGTTTGTTGTTAGTCCTTTTCAGATTAGTTGTAGCTCCTTGTTTTTGAACTAAAAGGAGCAGATCTCAATGTATCATCAGTCCACCTATTCGATATTCAAGCATGACCTAAAGCAAGAAGTACCTATATTTTTATGAAAGAATGCAAATGATTGATATTATTTCTTATAGTAATATGAGAAAGAACATGATCATTTTATCTATGGCAAAGTATTCAGGATTCTGATTGAAACATCCTTTACATAGTTTGCCTTAAGATCTATTTCCTAGTTCAAGAATTTAAATTTTTAGCATGGCCAATTTCAAATCATGTGATACAAATATGCTTAAGAATTTGTATTGCTATACTCTCATTATCATAAAATATATGTCCTATTCTTTTGCTAATGTTTTAAAAAGCTGGAGAATATTAGAAAATTAAAGAACCATACAATACTTACTACTAATGACTTATTGGTTTAGAGATAGGTTACTTGATCTTTAAGGATTATGCTTCACTTCAAGCTTTAAGTTTGAATATCATTTGAAAGGCTTAGATCAATACTTGACAAATTAGGGGCAGCTCTTCATGGAACTTAGTGCTATAAAATGTGTACTCTTTTCTTAGATAAATGTTTTTACCTCCTTAAGATTATCACATGTTGTTGGTTATGCATATTATATGATATTTCTCTTTTATGATGACTCTTTAACCAATTTATGTGTTTTATCCTTTTTGATGCTATTCAAAAAGGGGGAGAGTAGGTTATGATATATTTGGAGCTTTTGCCTTATCTACTAATCCATTTTCTTAATTTTTTGAATATCACCAAAAAGGAGGATATTATAGACCTTTTGGTGTGCCAGAATGTTAAGTAAAATGAAGTCAAAGGTTGTTTGTGTGGTTGTGTGGTTGTTGTGTTTGTAGGACAACATACATGAAAAAGTAAGATTCGATAAAGTCTACATTGATGACAAAGAACAAACTAGTTTAGAGCTCAAAGGAGAAGGTCATCCACAAGGTCTCAAGTGAACATGCAAGAATTCAAAGAACATGGACAAGGACCAAACAACTCACAAGCAAAGTTATCATCATTGGAGCATGCAAAAGTGCAAGGTGATGAACAAGGAATGAATAATTCATCATGCAAAGGAAGGTGAAGATAGATGTCTCCAAGAAATAGTAGATGTCTTGGTAGAATTAAAGGATGCACAAGTAAATAGATCTCTATAAAATAGTAGATGTCTTTCATCTAGAAAAGAAAGCTTCCTAGAATGAAGACCAATTTCAGAAAGATGTCTTTCCCCAGACAAAGACTTCTTCTGAGAATGAAGGAAAATACAAAAAGACATCTCAGATAAGAAGAAGACATCTTCCATGACCATTACCTATCCATTGCATGAGTTCCAAGATGGATTTAGAAACACAGTGGCTATACAAAGACATCATTCTCATTGGGAAATGTGCAAGATCTTGTACAATCCTTGTGTAATCATTTAACAATCACTATTTCTCCTCACTATATTATCTTTTGTCCATTGTAAATTCTATTGTACCTTAAAGTTCAAGTATTAGCAAACTAAGTTGCATTCATCCCTTGTAAGTATTGTTCTCCCTTTTTGCCCTATGGGGTTGATGTGCTTCTTGCAAGAAGGCATCTTACTTGAGCTTGTTGGGATCCTATGGGATTGAGTGTTGGTGTAGCACCACAACATTCTAGAGTGGAGCTCAAGATTGTAAAGGTTTGGGAAGCCTAGAAACCATATTCTAAGCTTATTNTTCTAAGTTCAATTATCCACATCATTAACACCAAGACACTCACAAACTACCATAAAGATAGCTTCAAATTACACAACATCACCTATCATGGAAGGTAATCTAATGGAACCTATAACCTCTACTTATGTACCATTAAAGAAAATAATATTTGTACAAGGTTCATTAAAATCTATATGATCATGAACACTAAGATGTGTGATAATAGCTCATATAATCATATTCGATCCAGTGTTGTTATCAACATGTACCAGCAAAACTATAACTTTTAGGGACACTTTGATAGTGATGTACAATGGAAGCTAACAATATTTCCTATCTTTAAATCTTTCCTAATGTTCTCATCATGGAAGTTCAAACTATCTAATCCATAGTGAGGGACTTGAAGAAAGGAAGATATAGCTTTTGTCCAAGCAAGAATGTAACTTGGAAACATGACTCTCCTAATAACATCATATAGTGCAACATGATATTCTTTAGAAGCTATTATACAAGGATAATTTAGTATCTTTAGAATGGACAAGGATGTTCATTTCTTGTAAGAACTTATTATTTGTAGGCTAAGATGCTTGAAAAGCAAGTGCTATCTTAACATGTTATATAGGATTAAAAGAATGTGAGAGGTTGCTTGAGAAAGTAGTCTCCTATTATTGCTCAAAAAATAATTTCCATGTTATCTTAGAAGATTACTTCAATGTATCAATAGCCTTCTTCTTTTTCTTAGCTAATGATGAGTGGCGAGGTACCCCTACACTCAACCATACAAATACTAGCGTTTCACGCACGATCTAATCAAACTCCGTAGATGGGCTAGTTGTGGTATCTAGATAGTTACTTATTAATCGTAGTTCACTATCTTCCCACCTAGACTAGTATTTGCTTTTTCATGTATGGTTTAGTCCAAAGTGAGGCGTGTGATGTGGTCCTAAGCTAGTGCTACTCCTAGAGGTAATGGACATAACTTTGATTAACCTAAGAGGGAAAGGGTGAAGAGAGTTTAAGCTAGCCTAAGTGCAATAAGCATCCATCCCTTAATCATTCATACACATCTTGGACCTCATGCATGACTATACTGAGATTACCAAGCACAAATCCTAGGTATGCTACTGGGTTACCAAGTAGTCACACTTAAATGCCCGTGATTAAGTCGTCCTCATTCCACGTTTAAGGAGTTTAGGCTGAATAGATATTAACTACGAAAGAAATAAATAAAAATAAAAATTAAATAATTAAACTAAGTGAATGTTGCAATGATGAAGTAATCTAAATCTTTATTTCCAATCATGTGCATGTTCAAGTACACCACACTCAAATAAAGGTGTCATACAATTACAATCATCATACTGCGGGCATGCACTGGGAGAAAGCGTTGAGAAAAAACTTGAAAACTAATTTCTAACTAAAACTCTCCCTCTTCACCATGCACCTAAGGTGTATTTATAGCCCACACAAGAGCCATGACATTGCGTATAAAATTGCTACGATATCATGTATGCGATATCGCAACCTAATAAATCATGATTCATCATACCCCCCACGATTGAATGAAAACTCATCCTTAGGTTAAAAAAAATGAGAACAAGCCCCATTGATTACACAGTGGATAGGTATGGGATTATTAACTGACTAGGGATTTATTCATACTGTAATGGAGAAATCAATAGAACAAAATTCGGAAACAACACAAAATTACAAAATTGCAAAATTGTAAACTTTATTTGGCTCATGTGGTTCTAGGTGGCGATGGCTCATCCATGGGTTACTTCCCCTTATCATGTGCTCCAGGTTTTGGAATTTGATCACTCTGAAGTATTGCCTAGAGATTTTCCTCTTCTGTTAGGGGATCCTATGCCATCCATGTTGATGCTCAAATGTTTGACAAAGTCAGCACCTCCCATGGGCACGGTAGTTTCAGGAACATCTTATTTGCTTTGACGTACTAGGCCACAAAAAACCATCATTCCTCCTCATAGGCTCTGCCTTTATCCCTGTACTCTTGAAAATTTGTAAGCCATCGAGCAAAGTATATTGCGACATCTCTCTAGCCTTGGTAACTAGTCTTAACCACCTCTAGTTTAGAATTTGCAACTTCTAGATTTTGCAATGTTTTCTTGTGCTCTGCAAATTCTACTTCATATTTAGTGTAGGTGGCAGCTACCTACTTCTCAAGCTCTGTTCTCAGGCATCCTACTATCAACATGGCTAGATTTGCATACCACAAGTTTTCCAATTCCATGTACTCTGTGAGGTCTTGAATTTGTAGGTCTTGGCTTTTAAGTTCTACCTGGTGGACAAATGCATATGTGTCCAATATGGCCCACCAATCAGTGTGTTAAGCACTAAAAGTGTTGATGTGGACCTTGGCCATATGGATCTCCTTTTTTATGATTTTTTTGTACATTCCCACCTAGTCTCTAAAGTGCTCCTTTAACTTTTCATGCCGCTTGGCTTCATTTTTCCATGTGCTTATTTTAATGGCTATCTTCTGATGGATTATGTGTACCTCCTGCATTGAGAAGGTTCAATTCTCTCTGGCCAAACAATTCATGTCTTGGTTGACCCTGACCAACTGTTCTCGTAATTACTAAAAGTTTTCCTCAAGAACATTCTTCTATTTTTCCACAGTGGTCAACTGAAGGTTGTTAGCAGCAAGATTTTTATTTTCCTCTTGTAAGGCTATAAGTGCCTTGGCATGTGCATAGGTTTGCACTTGTGCCTTGGAGGCATCCCAGTTGGCCTTCTATTTCTCCTCCACCACTCTTTTATTGTCTACCAAAAATTTATTAAGCTGCTCTATCCTGAAAGTGTCCAACTAGTCTACAGGAAAAAACTAAGATGGGTTCCACTATGCAACTTGTATGGTGACAAGCCTCTCATGTAGTTTTTCTAACTCTGCTTTTGCGTGCTTGGCCCTGATCTCTGCCATCACCAGCTTTCCTTTGGTGGAGATGAGGTCTAATTGTGCTACCATGACATCTTGTGGAATGTCAAACAAGGATGTCATTACTTGTCCTATTTGTAGCAATCAATCAAGGACATCCTCATGCTTCGCAGGAGTCATTGAGGGACTAACCAGAGTTTGAGCATCTCATGCTCTCGTAAAATTTTCCGATGGCATAATAAGGACATTGAAACATTTCTTAATGTGGTTTGTGACCACTTCTATGGTTCCGGCTGCATCCTAATGCTGCATGATCACCATTGTGGCCCCTTCACCTGTTTCCAATTACACCTAGAAAGATGTAGTGTTCCCTAAAATCTATTGTGACCAATGAGTCTCCCCTCCACCTATTTCGATGGACACCTCATCCCATGCATGATAGATAGAAAATAAGGGTCATACAATGTCTTTGATGATGTAGAAGAGATTAGCATCATCATGACTTCCCCAACTAACCTTCTCAGCGATGGGCTTGAGGTGGCTCATCGATGGTCGGTAATCCTGTGGTGATGGTGGTTGTTGATCTTGCTGGCTTGTGCTGCATCCTAATTTTTGTTATCAACTGGGCCTCATGCTTAGAAGTTGGCTAGGCCTTGCAGTTTGAATTGTAATGGGCCCCACCATCTATTCTTACTCTTACTTTTGCTCCAGTGTCTCACCAACATTTTTTCTCGGAGCTAGTGGCTTCAGTACTTTGGCTCCAAAAGGTTTTAATATTTGATCCACTTTAATTAGGTGGCTTCACAATTTTTAATTTCCCAGTATAAGTGAAAAGATGAAGTTTTTTTTTCGCACATGTTGATCTTTTTTGTATAATTAATTACCCTTGATAGTGTTCTTTGGGTGATGATGAATTTCAAAAAATTTGTGTGCAATTTAAAATGTACCCCTCTCCAACGACTAACCTAAACACTCCAGGTTTTGATAGGTTCGAGTGGAATGAAAATCAAAGTGCTAGTGAGCGAGTTATGGTTGTTGGAACAAGAGATATGCAATCATAAGTCGTAAAAGAAAATTTGAAAAACTCCCTCGTGTGAACAGTTGCAAATGATGTTGATGTTCATTGGGGGGGGGCATCTTTATAGTGTTTATGGGACATGATATTGTGTACATGATAGTGCATCCATGATATCGCATCAGACACAATATCCCAGCTTGTTTAAAGTGGGGTACTTGAAAAAATTGATAAATTTTTGAAATTCCTGACTCAAAAATTAAGGACTTGAAGTTGTTGTAAAAGGTCCAGGGTAAAATTGATCAGGCCTAAAGGCATAAAATGGATAAGGATGTAAAATCTAGCAATGAAAGTCATGAAGAGTATAAGGAAAAAGGACATGTGTTGGTACATAGGAACGTTTGAACTAGAAGGATGATAAGGGAAAGAATAGATTTAGCAATGAAGTACTCGGAGGGTATAAAATGATGTGGTGGTGTGCAACAAGTACAAATTACAAAAGTTACGCAATTGGGTCCTCCCCAAAGCAGGTTGCAACCTATAATGCCCTTGCGTAGCCACGCCTTAAACTGCCTCTAAGCACTGGAAGGGTTAAATGCAATCTACACCAATTTCACAAAACACACACATGTAAATACCACTGTGATGAGGTATAAATTCAATGCTACACAAGTCACGAGTCCTAATTACATGAACAGCGAGATGGGACAAATTGTAAAATGGATTGTAGAGATCATGATATGAGGTAATTAGCCTAGGGCACAATGAATGCTTAGTGTAAGGCATGATTAATGTGTCATTAACTTGTCACTCCAAAATCAGGACCAAGTCCATTCCTTTGATCAATGACATTGCATTGTTTTATCCAATGATGGACAACCATAAGAGCCCATGGCAGCAAGGTGTATGATCACTTGGTGTTTTGTTCAAGGGAGGAGTGATTTGAAATTTCTTTGCAGCACTTTGAGCTTGATCTTTTCTTTTTCTTTTTATGTGGCCGCTTTGGCACACTCTTCTTGCTCTTTTTTTTTTTGAATGCTTAATCTAGAGAAGATGCCTACCTTCAGGCATGGATGCATGTCTTTCTAGTGGGACCCCCTTGAACAACATTGTGTTTTCTTGATTGAGTGCCTTTTGATTACTCTTACTTCCATTTTTCATTAGATCTACAAGGACCTTAGTACAACCAAGCTACATGATAACTTCTACAGATGTAACCAAAGAGAATCCACAAGTTCCCTTGTTGTCACACCCTAGCCATTCCCGCTTAGCCCATCCTTCTTCACCTTGGGTATAACAAACACAAGGTTAATTTAAGTTTTAATGATTAGGAATATCATTGTACCTAAGGTAGAACCTCTTATTAATGGAATGGGTAGGTGGATGTTGTGGGCTCACTGTCCAAATAATTAGTTACTCAAGACTTGATAGCATAGAACAACACCTCGACCAATGGGTCACATGAGTATTTTATTTACTAATGAGGTTACCCTAAAAAAGATAAAACAATAAATTAAAAGATGAAAAACTAGAAAACAAAAAATTGTAAAATGAAAGAAAATGAAAATTATTTATTAATTTTTCTTATTATAATGGAGGATATTCCCCATGACTAATCCCTTGAGTATGGCTAGAATTAATAAATGGAAAATTTGGATCCAAGAATTTTGGAATCATTGGAGCCTAGTCATATCCAAACCATTGAATTTTTTTTGAGGTGGTGGTAGGAATACACCCAAATTGGGGTTCACACAGTTGATTGTAGTAGGCATAGTGGGGCAGATTATAAGATGTGGTTATGTGATAAGGAGCTAACCCACTATGGCATTCGTGACCGTAAGATGGTATGCAAGGATCGATATGTCTCCCTTCATGGCTAGATTCACTAGGTTGCATGGTTGTTGGAGTATTGAGTGGTGGCCCTGATAAGGTAACATGAGGCATTAGGTTCAAAGAGGAAGATACACCATAGTGTTGGAATTCTGTTAAGTTAGTAGATGTAGTGGTTTCTAAACTGTGGTATCCCTTTCTACAGTCACATCTAAAGAAGGGACACCTATGATGTTGTGGAGGATTCCCACTATGGCTGATAGTAGTAGCACAAGTAACATTCGTGGGTTGTTGCTAGCTTAAGTTTTTTCCATCCATTATCAATGCTATTCCATACACAGGCATCATGGAAGTCTTGTAGATGATTTTTTGCAACTAAATCATAGCCTCCTGAAAACTTAGAAAAGTTGTTTCAGTTAAGCCTAGGTAGATGGCTTTCCTTACGATGCATGCAAGATATTTGAACAGCTTCTTGTATTTTTGTTAGGCTTGTAGTGGCCAGTAAGGGTTCATCACCACTAGGTATGTTATGCATTCATGGTTTGGAATGATGTTGTCTTTCTTTATGTTCATAGGAAACCCCTACATCAGATTGGGTACTCCAAACTTTATCTTCATCATCATATAATTTGTTGGTTCTCCAATGAATTGCCTCACTAGTTGTTGCATTGTTAGAGTATTGTGAGAGAGATATGGTTGTGAATTTGTGTGTGATTTAATTGCAATTATTATTATTATTTATTATATTTTTTTCTTGAAAGATATATCATTAATACTTTTTTACAGTGGTCTTATATAATGTAACTGATCTAAACAACTAGCACTGTCCTTAGCAATGGCGCCAATGATGAGTGGCGAGGTACCCCTACACTCAACCATACGAATATGAGCATTTCATGCATGATCTGGTCAAACTCCGTAGTTGTGGTATCTAAATAGTTACTCATTGATCGCAGTTCACTATCTTCCCACCTAGACTAGTATCTTCTTTGTCATGTATGGTTTAGTCTAGAATGAGGTGTGTGATGTGGTCCTAAGCTAGTCCTACTCCTAGAGGTAATGGAAATAACTTTGATTAACCTAAGAGGGAAAGCGTGAAGAGATTCTAAGCTAGCCTAAGTGTAATCAGCATCCATCCCTTCATCATCCATACACATCTTGGACCTCATGCATGACTACTACTGGGATTACCAAATGGAGATCCTAGGTATGCTACTGGGTTACCAAGTAGTTACACTTAAATGTTTGTGATTAAGTTGCACTCATTCCACGTTTAAGGAGTTTAGGGTGAAGAGATAATAACTACAAAAGCAATAAATAACAATAACAATTAAATAATTAAACTAAGTGAATGTTGCAATGATGAAGTAATCTCGATCTTTATTTTTAGTCATGTGCATGTCCAAGTACACCACACTCAAATAAAGGTTCCATACAATTACAATCATCACACTGTGGGCATGCACTAGGAGAAAGGGTTAAGAAAAAACTAACAATGAAAACTAATTGATGAGTGACAAGGTTCCCCTACGCTCAACCATATGAATACAAGCATTTCACGCATGATCCAGTTGAATTCCAAGGACTAAGTGCATATGTGCCTTTGTGGAAAAATAATAGGTTGGTTAATCGTTGTCTTCCCAAACTTACTTGTATGTCATAGTTGTATGGTTAAGTAAGCTTGAGGCATATGATTTTTATGGTTTTTATGTGTTTTATATTCTGTGCTAGTAAGGAGGGGAAGAGAGATAACTAATTAACTAATGTAATTTAACTATTCGTTAACTAAGCTCTAATTACTCCTAACACTAGTATCTGTTCCCACTTACCATACACATCCTAAACTAGTGCAACATTGCTGGGATTACCGAATGCTAATCATTACTAGGTTACCAAGTGCTACTTGCATGCTCGAAGCAGTCGTACTAAGTGTATTTAACTAAGAGAGTTGTAGGGTAAGAGAAATCATTAATCAACTAGGATAGAATTAAATAATAATTAATGCTAATTAATCTATTTTAAATGTTGTAAGGTTTATCATAAAGTTCATCTTTATTATTGTACACAAAGTGTGCTTAGGTACACAATGCTTGAATAAAGATCCATTCACTCTATGACTCCTACTACTAGCACACCAAAATAATTCTAACTTTGGAGAGAAAAAATGGCAAGAGTTTGGCTAAGGGACTAAGTTTCTAATGTGGAAACCAAGGGTGTCGCCTATTATTTATAAGTAGGGAGGTAGGTCACGATATCGAGTATTTTACATTGCATGGTTGATCCAATATCGTGGATAGGATATCACGATTCATAATATCCCCATGACTGAATCAAAACTCATCCTCAAGTTCCTTACAAAATATTGGAAAGGTATGGGATTATTGAAGGAATGACCATTGACGGTGGAATGAGGTGACAGACTCAACATGCCTAGTGAATAGATCAACAATACAATACATGACAGCATTAGTGTTCAAGACCACAAAAGTGAACACTGTAGATAAATGACATCTAGCCTTATTTGGTAGCTAGAAGAGAAGGAGAGAGAGAAAGAAGAAGATGTGTTGCTACCAATGCCAAGATTGTGCCTTCCATTGTTCATCCATAGCCATGCCACCAATCTTGCTCCTTTAGTAAACATTCTAGTTCCAGTCCATCTTGAGTGTTTCCTCTAGGCCTAGTCCATTGCTGTATGATTACCATCTACACACACAACATAGTCACAAATGAGCGAGGTTACATAAATCACAATGCAATTGATACCTTGCCTTGATGTAAAGTGCATTGGCTGAGTTGTGGTTATGGTAGATACTGATTCTAGAGTTTTAACATTAATAGATTTAGGGGTTAGGAAAAATTGAAAAAATTGTGCCAGGGCCCCCATGACTAAGAACAAACCTCCGGTAGCGATAGGATCGAAAAAGATAAGGAATAAGAAAGATGGAGAAAAAGTAACAATAGCAATGCCAATAAAATGGATGCCATAGATGGTGATGAAATAAAAAATTGTTGATTACAGGAAATGTTTTAAGGAAAATAAGTTAACAAATGCACCAAAAAGGAATGCCAGTGGGTCCTCCCCAAAGCAGGCTCATGCCTTTGATGCCTTGATAGACCCACACACCAAAGAGTCCATAGGCTCTAGGAATGTCATATGAAAGCAAGAGTTAAAAAATTACCCATAAGAAATTACCAAGGAAAACAATGCATCGACCAAAATATAGACTAATGATAAAACTAGCAATGAGGTGAAAATGGAAAAGAAAGGTGGATAGGAGAGAATGGAATGGAAACCCAAGAACAAGGTTGTGTAAAGTCCCTTGTGTTGTTTATGGTTAATGTGATCGAGTCTAATCCATTCCAACTCTAGGCTCAACAAACCACATTCAGTGACCTCGCATCAACACATTTGACCAACCTACCCTCTTAAAGCAACAAGAATGCCTCTACAGAAAGTCACCACCATTCCGAGGAGAGTGAGATGGAGAACTAGGAAGCGAGAAAGGGCCTTAGTTAGAGGGAACCTTCAGGCATGGGTAACATGTCTTTCCAATGCCATAACCAGTTCGTGTAGCACAAGTTCATTACTATGTCTAAGGGGTATGCTTTGAATTCTCACTTCTTCTTCTTTTGTATTTTTTGCGTGAGAACCACACCATGCAAAGACTTATTTTTATGTACTCAACTTCCAATGTTTTGATGAACAATCACAATGGTGGAAAACCCAAAGAAAAATCATCCAACCACTCAAGTGAATAGCCAGGATGAATGCATAGAATCCCCTTGAAGTCACACCCTTTTCATCCTTTGAGTCTTTCCTTAGTCTGATAAATACCCAGCCACCAATTCGTTAATAGTTTTATTACAAAACGGAACTGTATAGTTCCAAGCCAAGGGAGACCATAGGATTTTATGGATGTATGAATGACATGGACTCATTGCCTATTTAATCAAAAGAGCCATACCTTAATATCAACATCATACTTCAAAGGTAAAATCCAAACATTAGAAATCAATATGGTATTATTCATGCCACCATCATGAACACTTATTGGGTGATGAAAAAAAAAAGTAATCACACAAGAAAATGGTAAAAATATGAACGATGGTGTAAAAAAAAATTAAGAAAGTTTAAAGAAATGCGCAAAACAAAAATGTGCAAAACAAAAATGTGTAAAACAAAAATGTATAAAAAAAATGTGTAAAACAAAAAATGTGCAAAAAAAAAATGTGTAAAACAAAAATGTATAAAACAAAAACATGTAAAAAAATGTGTAAAACCAAAACTTAGAAAAAACTAAGCACCTTCAATGGTTAGCAGAGGTGGCCATCTCCCCCATGATTGAGTTGGATAGAGGAGATTTAAAATAATGAGCAAGTTTGCCCACCTACAGAGGTAGCATATGTTCTGGTTGTCCTAAACTCATGGAAAGGTTTTGTTTGCTGCACATTGACTAATAGCATCTTATCTGGGATCTCAGGTTTATATATGGTCATGGCCCCTAAAGGAAAAGTTTCATAGATAATGTAAGGTCCTTCCCACAATGTTTGAAATTTGATAAATTATAACACATGTGTGGGGTTCCAGTAGAGAACCTTATCTCCTAGTTGATACTTAACTTTCTTAATTTTCAGGTCATGACATTGTTTATTAAATGCCTTGTGCAATTCATTAGATGACGGGGCAGCTAGTCGGTTCTCATCTAGCAAGTTAAGAGTCATCAACCTTTGTTTTTGTGCTAGATCAAGGTCAAGGTTGAGGTCACATGTCGTGGCTAGTGTATGGAGCTCAGTTTGGATAGGAAGTGTTGGGAGTTTTCCATACACTAACTCATAGGGATTTTAGCCTATAGGGAGTTTCCAAGTGGAGTGGTATGCCCAAAGAGCATCATTCAGTTTAGTGCTTCAATCTCACCTATACTTGCTAATGGTTCTGGTCAGTATCTTAGTAATCTCCCTATTAGTAACCTCGGCTTGCCTGTTCACTTAGGGGTGGTATGCTATAGTTAATTTATGCTCAACTCCTAAGCATTGCATTAACTTCTGAAAAGTTGCACCTGTGAAATGTGTACCATTATCTAAAATAAGTGCACACAGCACACCAAACCTATTAATGACTTGTTGTTGAAAAAATTGTGCAACTATAGATGATGTGCAATCTTTAACGGTAGCTACTTCAGGCCATTTTGTTAAGTAGTCTATGGCAACTATGATGTAAGCTTTTCCATTGAACATTGGTGTAATGGGCCCCATGAAATCAATTCTCCAAATGTTGAACGGTTCTAACAGTTGAATCCATTGTTGCAGATCCTCCATTCTAGCAGTCATTCCCCCATCACATTGAAAATGCTCACAAGATTGGATGAATTGATGGGTCTCCTAGAACAAGGTAGGCCAATAATACCCTGCAAGCAGGATCTTGATAACCGTTCATCTCCCAGCATAATGGCCCCCACAAGGACACTCATGAGCATCTTGGAGAACTCTCAATTGATCTCTATTAGGAACACACCATCAAACCAGGCCATCAGAACATACTTTGTAAAGTTGTCCATTGATCTCCATAAAGCACTTGGCTCTGTGAAGAAACTGTTGTTTCTTCTTAAGGTCTAGCTCTTATGGTGTTTTTTGGGTAAGGATATAGGTAAGAATGCTACTGTACCAGTTTGTCTCTGTGGGTGATTGATTATTCGCTACACCGGCAAAGAGGAACTCATCAGGGAAATGATCAAAAATTGGATACTCATCCTCTTTTCTATCATAACGTAACGAAAATAAATGATCAACAACTACATTCTCAGTGCCTTTATGATCGATCATCGTTAAATCAAACTCTTGTAGGATTATTAGCCATCGTATAATACGGGGGCTTACCGTTGGCTTATTCCTGAGGAACTGGATTGCACTATGATCTGTGTGTATGAATAGTTTATATCCCAATACATAGTGTCTAAATTTTTCTAGTGCAAACACTACAACCATTAATTCTTTTTCTATAGTAGTGTATTAAAGTTGTGCACCAGCGATACTTTTACTTGCACAATGGATATAATAAGGATGTTTCTGATCATCTAACTATGTAAGTACAGCTCCTAAGGCATAGTTGGATGCGTCAGTCATGACATGGAATGGTTTGAACTAGTCAAGATCTTGTAGAATGGGTGTTTCTACTAGCTTCTGTTTCAAAGTTTGGAAAGCAAGTTTGCATTCCCTGGTCCACTCAAAGTGTACATCCTTTTTCATTAACTCTACCAATGGTTTGGCAATCTTTGAAAAGTTATCTATGAATATCCTATAGTAGCCAGTGTGTCCAAGGAACGACCAAATGTCTTTGACAATTTTTAGTTGATGGGTAATTCCTTGGATGACTTTGATTTTCTCATGGTCTACCTCTATCCCTACATGTAAGATTTTATGCCCAAGTACTACACCTTCTTAGACCATTAAATGGCTCTTTTGCTAGCTGAGCCTTACATTAGTTTCTACACATCTTTTTAGCACTTACTCTAACTGGTCCAAGGCTTGATCAAAACTTGCTCCATAAGTGGAAAAGTCATCCATAAAGACTTCCACACCATTTCTTATTTGCTGCTGGAATATGCTTAGATCTAAGCGTTGAAATGTTGCAGGGGCATTGCACAAGCCAAAAGACATTTTTTTGTATGCAAACATTCCCCAAGGACTAGTGAGCATAGTTTTGGCTTGGTCTTCTGGGGCTATTTGTATTTGGTTGTATCTGCTATATCCATCTAGAAAACTATAATAGCAATGTCCTGCGATTGTGTTTAAGACTTGGTCAACAAATGGCAACGGAAAGTGATCCTTGAATCTTGCCATGTTTAGTAGCCTGAAATCTATGCACACCCTCCATTTGCCTCCCTTTTTAGGCACAATTACTAAGGGGCTAACCCATTCGCTATCAACAATGGGCTATATGAACCTAGCCTTTAGAAGCTGTTCAATTTCTTCTTTTACTACTTGCTTCAACTTCAGGTTCAATCACCTCTGTGGTTATTTTTAAGGCTTCATGGAGGAGTCAGTGTAAATCCTATGCTAGCATATCCTACGATCTATTCCAGTTAATTTCGGATATGACCAGGTGAAGGATTTTAACCATTTGTTTATTACCTTTAGCAGACTTTCTTTTTGTTGTAAAGAAAGTCTTGCGTTGATGATTACCAATTTTCCATTCTTAAGGAATGTGTATTCCATACCGTTGGGCAATGGTTTTAGCTCTAGGGGATCTTGTTTAAATTTCCTAGGAATTTCCAACTTCCCCCAGTTGATGTTTTCTAAGTTAGTACTGGGAAGTTGGTGGTGGACTTTCTCTAACGCGTCTATGCTATCTATGTAAGCACAAGTCAAACCCTTAGATAGTTTCATGCATATAAGTGAGCTGCTTTCTTAATCAGCTGTCAGCCACTGGGTGTCTTCTTACCATGTGGTTGCTGCATATAGGCACCTTTGTATATTGATCGTTTGTGCACACTAATTGCATGCAGGCAATGTTAAACTTTGCACAACCCATGATCTATGCACGCAATTACACCCTGTGTCATTGTATGTGATGCATGGAACTTTCTTCTTCTTGATCTTTCTAAAAGTATTTTCCTTAGATATTTTTAGGGAAAGATCACGGATTCCTAAGCACGCATTGATAGTGCTTAGCCATGCCCTTCCCATTATGATTGGGAAGTCCCCCTTACTATTGTTCACTTGAATCACTAGGAAATTAGTTGGATACAACCATCCACAAATAGTGGTAATAATTTCCTCCACTAATCCCAAGGGAATAGTGATGAACTAGTCGACTAACACTAAATCGATGTTCCAGGCCTTATACATTTCTTGGGATTTTAAGTTAACATCGGAACCTAAATCCAAAAGAGCTTTGCATGGCTCATTCCTAGCGATTTGTAGATATATCAAGGGACTCCCAAGATCAGAGAATTTCCTGGGAAGGTGGCCAACTTTGATCCAATCAGTAATAACAAGTGTTAACATGATCATATGTGTTGAATGTGGTGTTAGGCTTGAAAGGGGCTCTAAAGCTTTGTTGATATAAAGGTGTCCAAGGACTCAACCGCTTGGGGTTGCAAAGGCTTGGTTGGATTTTTGGTTCTAAAGAAAGATCTTTTCTTCCTATGGTTGTCAGAACTAATAGTAGGTTGAGGATTAACCAACGTTTCAGCATTCCATTGCTGTGGTTGAGCAGGGAGTTCACCTTGCATTGCTAGAATAGATGGTAATGGAGCTATTGGTGGGAGAGATACAGCTGGATTGGAAGGATGGTACACTTGTGGAATATCACCCTCTAGGAGATGGAGTCCTATAGTACTCGTGGGCTTGGTAGTGATGCTAAAGAGTAACGTGAACAACAGAGTAACATGGAGAGATTGGATGTTGCATGTAGTATCCATACGGGTCAGGTTGTTGATAAGGATATTGTTGCCTTGGTGGTGGCATTGCCCACGATTGTGGATGCTACCACTGTTGATGTTGCTTCATTTGTTGTGGTTGAGTTTCACTTGGATAATATGTTAAAGGTTGGTGGAACTGCCTTGGGTTACCTTGAGGATAAGGTGATGAGTGGTGAGGTACGCCTACACTCAACCATACGAATACGAGCATTACACGTGTGATCCAGTCGAACTCCATAGACTAAGTACCTACATGCCTTATGGAACACTTAAGGTTAATCATTCATTGTCTTCCCAGACTTACTTGTATTTTTCATGGTTGTATGATTAAGTAAGTCTAAGGTATATGATTTTTATATCTTTTCTGTTTTATCTCCTATGCTGACAAGGTGAAGGGTGAAGAGAGTAATTAACTAACTTTAACGAACTAACTAAGTTTTAATTAACCTAGCATCAATATCTGTTCCCACTTACCATTCACACCCTGAACCAATGCAACCTTGGTTACCAAATGTTATTCGTTACTAGGATCACCAAGCGTAACGCACGTGCTCGAAGCAGTTGTACTGAATGCACTTAACTAGGAGAGAAGGGTTGAGAGAGATTTAATAACTAATAAAGTAATTAAATGATAAACAATAAATGACAATAAATAAAGTCCTATTTAGCCTATTCCATGC
>MNCI01016081.1:20908-32987 GCA_015680685.1 Gnetum montanum | reverse complement strand
GATGAAATGGATGTCAAGATGGAAATGAAAAAAATAGAGTGAATTGCAAAAATGTTAAGGAAAAGAATTTAACTGGTGCACCAAATAGGAATGTTAGTGGGTCCTCCCCAAAGTAGGCTCATGCCCTTAATGCCTTGACAAATCCACATTCGAAGAGTCCATAGGCTCTAGGAATGTCATTTGGGACAAGAGTTAAAGTCTTAACCACAAGAATTTACCAAAAAGAAAACAATGTGTCAACCAAAATATACACTAATGATACAACCGGAAATGAGGTGAACAATGGAGAGAAGGATGGAGAGAGGAGAATGGAATGGAAACCCAAGAACAAGGTGGTGTACAGACCCTTGTGTAGTTCATGATTAATGTGACTTAGTAGATCCCATTCCAAGTCTATCCTCAAACAAACCACATCCAGTGACTTCGCATTAATGCATTCAACCAATCCATCCTCTTGAAGTAACAAGAATTCCTTCACCCAAGAGCCACCACAATTCCGACGAAACAAGGAGGAGAGATTGGGAAGCGAGAAGGGCCTTAGTTAGAGGGAACATTTTTATTTTGAGTTCCATAACCAGTGCTTGTAGCCCAAATCATTATTTCTTCTAAGGGGTATGCTTTGAATTCTCACTATTTTTTTATGTGTTTATGCGTGAGGACCACACCATGCAAAGACTTTGTTATTTTTATTTGCTTAGCTTTCTGATAATTAAGTAATGTTAAAATGATAAGAAAACTCAAGAAGAAAACATCCAAGCACCCAAGAGAATGACCAACACAAATGCATCAAGTTCCCTTGAAGTCACACCCTTTTTAATCCTTGAGTCCTTCCTTAGTTTGAGAAATGCCCAATCACTGATTTGTTGATAGTTCTTATTTAGAAAGGGACTGTACATTTTCAATCCGAGAGAGACCATAGAAATTTGTGGATGTATGAATGAAGTGAACTCATTGCCTGCTATATCAAAAGAACCATACCTTAGTATCAACATCATAACTTAAAGGTAAAAATCAAACATTAGCAATTAATAGAAAACATAGTTCATACCATCATTAAGAACACTTATTGGATGACAAACTTACAAGATGGATAAGTCACACACACACACACACACAAAAGAAATGGAAAAGTATAAAGATGTTGTAAAACAAAAACAAGAAAAGTTAAAGAAATATGTAAAATAAAAATGTGTAAAAAAAAACGTGTAAAACAAAAATGTGTAAAACAAAAATATGTAAAACAAAAATGTGTAAAAAAAACGTGTGAAACAAAAATGTGTAAAACAAAAATATGCAAAACATAAATGTGTAAAACAAAAACGTGTAAAAAAAATGTGGAAAATAAAAACGTGTAAAACAAAAACTTAAAAAGAACTGAGGGCCCCAAATGATTAGCATAGGTGGCCATCTCCCCCATGACTAAATAGAAAGGGAGAGATCCGAAATAATGAGCACCTGTTTGAATTTCTTAGAAGTGTTCAACTTCTTCCAATTGATGTTCTTAGATTAAGGGGTGGAAGTTGGCGACGCTCATATTCTAATGTATCTATGCCTATGTTTTTGGCATGAGTTGTTTTCCTAGTTCGTTCCATGCATGTTGGTTGGTTGCTCTTTCAATTAGCTATCAACCACAGGGTGTCCACTTGTTGTGTGGTTGCTACATACAAGTACCTTTGTCTCAAAGTTTCTAGGGCACACCGGTTGCATGTAGGAGATGCTGAGCATTTCTCCATGTCATCACCTGATGAGTCATTGTACGTGATGCATGGAACTTTCTTCTTCTCAATATTTCCATAACTTTTTACCTTAGATATCTCCAAGGAAAGATCGTGAATCCATAGGCATGTGTCTATTGTACTCAGCAATGCCCTTCCCATTATAATTGAAAAGTCCCCTTTGTTACTGTTGAATTCTATCACTAGGAAATCAGCTGGGTATGACCAACCACACACAGTGGTAACGATGTCCTCCACCAATCCCAAGGGAATGGTGATGGACTGGTCATCTAGCTCTAGTTGAATATTTCTCTTCTTATGTTGGGGCAAGTTCCAGGCTTGATACATTTCTCATGATATTAAGTTGACTTCGAAACCTGAGTTAAGAAGAGCCTTGTGAGGTTTGTTCATAGTGACTTGGAGGTAGATTAAGGGACTTCTAGGGTCAGAGAGTTTCTTGGGAAGGTGACCCACCTTGATCTAGTTGATTATAGTATGTGTTAACATAACCGTGTGCATTGAGCTCTAGTATTAGTTTGAAGGGAGCTCCAAAGTCTTATGTGTTGGAGGAGTGTACATAGACTCAACCTCTTGTGGTTGTGATAGCTTGTCTGGGCTTTTGCTAATGAAGAAAGTTCTTCTCTTCTTACGGTTGTTAGAACCAGTAGCGGGTTGAAGACTTACAACTCTCATAGCATTACATTGCTGCAGTTGAGTGGGGAGTTCCCCTTGCATTGTTGGAGCGAGTGGTATTGGAACTACCGACAGAAGAGGTGGGGATGGATTTGGAGGATGGTATACATATGGAAGTGTCTCTTGGAGGATAAGGAGTCCTTCTAAAATACTCCTAAACTTGGTAGTGATGTTGTGGAGTTGTGTGACCCATGGAGTCACTTGGATAAATCGGCAGTTACACGTAGTATCCATATGGGTCTAGTTGTCGGTAAGGGTATTGTTGTTTAGGCGGTGGCATCCCCCATGAATTTTGGTGTTGCCACTGTTGGTGTTGCCCGATAGCTTGTGGCGGAGTTCCATTTGGATAATACGTTAACAGTTGGTGGAACTGCCTTGGATTACCTTGGGGATAAGGTAACCTTTAGGGTGTCTACCGTTTGTTAATTCTCGGGTTGAGTGCATACATCCCAGACTCTTCTAGATGTGAGATGATTGGACAACATCCTTTAGGATGGTCATATTGGTAGATCTCATATCCATCGTTATTGTCTGTGTCTGAATCCACAACCTCATCGGCAATATTCATTTTTCCCTTACCCTTGTCACGTGCATGGCCTAAGTCTCTCTGCTTTTTCTTATACTTGTCACTACTTCATTCCTCCTTAGATTCCTCTACGATTTTTAGGACAGTTTAAATTTTACTTTCTAAGGAGCTCCATATTTCATCTACCTTAGCTGATACTTCTGTTGTTAGCTTTTGAAGTGATAAGGTTTTTCTATTCATCAACTCTTTGAGTGGTGACTCATCCTCTTCACTGTAGAATCTCACTTCCCTCTTCCAGAGGGAAGGATCATGGTTATATTCTTCTGTGCTTTCTCTTTTCCATAGCTCCCCTTCTTCTTTGGATACTTGTTCCAATAATTGATGAATTTCATGGGACCTAAGCTCTGATAATCTCCCTTGGGCATAAGTCCCAAGGGTTCTCCTAGTTTCATGTCTTAGACCATCTACGAGGTGGCGTAGTTGATCCTGTTGTGCGTAACCATGGCCTAGGCAACAATGTAATAATGCATAATATTGGCCCATGGTAGCATCCAAGGGTTCATGATTACCTTTCTTCCATCCTTGGATCTGCTTATGCAAGTTAGACACTCTGGAGTATGTTTCGTATTTATCATTGAAGAGTTCTAACATCGTACTCCACCTCCTAATGGTTTCTAGTTCTAAGGACTGGTACCAACTCTCTGCTTCCTTTATGAGTGTCCTAGGAAACAACTTTAATTTCTACCACTTTTTTTCAATATTTTGCAAGGCGCAGGCATCGTGGAATGCTTGTAAATGATTCTGTGGATCAACATTCTATCCCCATTCAAACCATGGGATATTGTTCATGTCTAAGCGCTTGATCCGGCTATCTTTTTGATGCCATGTTGGTATTCTCATTGCCTCCATAATGTCTAGCATAATTTGGGTGGCAAGTATGGGTTCATCATGATCATCTCTTTCATGAAGTCTATGATGCCTACGTTATTCCCTACTTTCCCTTCATTCATGCCTTGACTCTCTTGACTGCCCTTGTCCTCTCTCTCGACTCTCTCGTCGAGGTCTCTCATTTTGCTTACCCTTATCCTCATCGTTATGCTCTTGATGACTACACCCTAATGTGGAGGGAGAGGGTGAATGATGTGATGAAGGGCAAGAAGAAGGAGAACCAACACCATGATGATGTTTCTTACCTTCTCTACGATGGCTACGGCCCCGATCGTGATGACGATCAGAATGCCCGTCCTTGTCGTGTGTTTTTGTTCCCTTAGTGAAACGTTGCCATTCACGGGGATCAGAACCAGGGTTATGTATCATGGCGTGTAGGTTCTGATACCCCACCTCGTCACAATCATTAGGAGGAGGAACATCATTTGATAGAGAACCTGTTATAAGTGGTTCACAATCTCCAATTTCACTTAGGACGTGTGGGACCCCTTTGCCCTTCAATAATGTATGGTGGCTCTCCTACCTTAAGTCCCTTAGATGTTGCGCTGCTGTGGGATGGTAATCCCTTATGTCAAAATCTTCCGCAACGTATTCAACGTATAGTTGTGTCATGCCTATCTGTGCCAGAACACGGAGGAGCATGTTGGGGACTGCATGATCTAGACGTAACACTATGTTACCTTGCAAGTCTCTCCAGCACAGTTGTTCATCTTGATGGAGAATAAAGGTAAAATTGGGTATGTACTCATCGTGATGAGTATATACCACCCAATACTATTGAGGAACTAGCGGATTTTGGTTATCTATTTTAGACTGTCGACTGTTTCTTGTATGATCCCTAGGTGGTGAAATGCTCTTATGAGAAGAAGAAGAAGACATTGTGTCTTGTTGGTGTGCTAATTAACCATTATATAATTTTCGTTTAATTAACCCTAAGGTTCGTTTAAGCTCCCAACGATGTGAGTGATTTCCTATGTTCTACTTAGTGCACAAACACTTAGTCCCTAGCAACAACGCCAATGATGAGTGGTGAGGTATGCCTACACTCAACCATACGAATACGAGCATTACACGTGTGATCCAGTCGAACTCCATAGACTAAGTACCTACATGCCTTATGGAACACTTAAGGTTAATCATTCATTGTCTTCCCAGACTTACTTGTATTTTTCATGGTTGTATGATTAAGTAAGTCTAAGGTATATGAATTTTATATCTTTTCTGTTTTATCTCCTATCCTGACAAGGTGAAGGATGAAGAGAGTAATTAACTAACTTTAACGAACTAACTAAGTCTTAATTAACCTAGCATCATTATCCGTTCCCACTTACCATTCACACCCTGAACCAATGCAACCTTGGTTACTAAACGCTATTCGTTACTAGGATCACCAAGCGTAACGCATGTGCTCGAAGCGGTCGTACTGAATGCACTTAACTAGGAGAGAAGGGTTGAGAGAGATTTAATGACTAATAAAGCAATTACATGATAAACAATAAATGAGAGTAAATAAAGTCCTATTTAGCCTATTCCATGCACTACAAGGTTTATCCAAGAAGTTTGTCTTTATTGTCATACACAAACTTGTGTTCAGGTACAATATTTGCTCGAATAAAAATCCGTTCACTTTGGAGCTCCTACTGTGGGCACATGGAAATTATTCAATCTCTGGAGAGGTAAAAATGCCAGCGTTTCGCTATGCTCTAGGCCTAGAATAAGAAACAAGGGAGAGCTGCCTCTTATTTATAGATTTGACGACGCACTGCGATCTCACGTACACAATCTCGCAAGGGAAGACACAATATTGTGGGGGATGTGATATCGCGACGAACATGATATTGTGTACGTGATATCGCTGCCCATGCGATATTGCATCCCATCATAAGGTAACCGTCAAGATGTTTGTCATTTTTTTAAATGTGGATTAAGTGCATACACCCCATACTTCTACATATGTGAGATCATAGGGCAACATCTCTTAGGATGGTCATATTGACATATCTCACATCCACTATCATCATCTGTATCTAAGTCCACAACCTTTTCAATAATAGAAACTTTACCCTTACCCTTGTTACGTGCAATTTCTACTTCACTCTTTTTTCTTTTGTCACAATCACTACCTTGCTCTCTAGACTCTACTACTTTGAGAACAGTTTGAAACCTACTATCCAAGGAGTCCCACATTTGGTCTACCTTTGCCAATACTTTTGATGCTATCTTTTGGATAGGTAAGGTTTTCCTATTCATCATCTATTTTAGTGATGACTCTTCCTCATCCTGACAAAATCTTACTCCCTTATTCTGTAGGGAAGGATCTTGGTTATATTCTTCTGCACTCTCTCTATTTCGTAGCTCACCTTCTTCCTTAGCAACTTTCTCCAGTAGTTTGTGGATTTGATGGGACCTAAGCTCGGATAACCTTCCTTGGGCATAAGTCCCAAGAGTTCTTCTCATTTCATCCCTAAGCCCATCTATGAGATGGTGTAGCTAATCCCACTGTGAATAACCATGGCTAGGACAATGATGTAATAGTACATAATAACGGCCCATGGCAGCATCCAAGGGTTCATGACTTCCTTGCTTCCATCATTGGATTTGCTTTTGTAGGTTAGACACCCAGGAGTACATTTGGTACTTATCATTGAATAATTCTAACATAGTACTCCACCTACAAATGGATTCTAGTTTTAAGGATTGATACCAACTTTCAACTTCTTTTACTGGCATCCATGGGAATAACTTATGTTTTTGCCACTCATTTTCTATGTTTTGCAAGGCACACGCATTGTGAAATGCTTGTAAGTGATTTTGAAGATCAGCGTTATATCCCCCTTCAAATCCTGGGATGTTATTCATGTCTAACCTCTTGATCCTACTCTCTTTTCCATGCCTTTTTGGAATTCTCACAACCTCAATTATGTCTAGCATGCTCCAAGTAGTGAGTAGGGGTTCATCATGATCATCTCGTTCATAGAATCTATGATGCCTACATGGTTCCTACTCTCCCTTCTTCTATGGTGTGATTTCCTAGAGTGCCCTTGTCCTCTGTCTTGGCTGTTTTATCTGTGACTTCCACTTTGTTTGCCCTTATCCTCACAATCTATTTCTCTATGGTTGCATCCGAACACTGAAGGAGAGACTGAAGGAGACGATGAAGGTGAAGAAGAAGGAGAACCACCACCATGATGGTGTCTACTACCTTCTCTTTGATGGTCTCTGCCTCGATCACGACTGTGATCAGAATGCCCACCTTTGTCATGTGTCCTTGTTTCTCTTTCAGACACTTTATGTCCATTGGTATCATCACCTGGGTTATGGATAGTAGAATGAATGTTATGATACACAACTCCTTGGCCAAAGTCAAGGGGAGGAACTTCGTTATGTGGGTGACTACCTGAGGTAGATTCATCACCCTTAATTTTGCTTAAAACATGGGGGGGCATACTTGGACCATTTTTCCTTCAAGGAGTTATGGTGTCTCTCCTATTGCAAATCCCTTTGACATTGCACTTTTGTGGGATGATATTCTTTCAAATGATAGTCCTGCACAATGTATTTTGTGTGTAAGTGTTGCATGCCTATTTGTGTGAGAACACGAAGAAGCATGCTTGGGACTGAACGGTCGGGAGGTAACACTATGTTACCTTCCAAGTCACACCAATGCAACTGTTCATCTTGATGGAGAATAAAGGTGAAGTTGGGTACATACTCATTGGGATGAATATACACCACACAAAATTGTTGAGGAACTAGCGAATCAATGTCACGTGTATCCTGTTGCTAATTGCTTCTTGTGTTAGTCCTAGGTGGTGAAGTGCTTTTGTGCAAAGAAGAAGACATCTTGTCTTGTTTAGTGTGTAATGTACTATTATCTTTTCCTTAACCAACCCTAAGGGTTCGTTCCAATGATGTGAATGATTTCCTAAGTTCTACTTAGCACACAAACAACTAAGTCCCTAGCAATGGCACCAATGATGAGTGGCGAGGTTCCCCTATGCTCAACCATACAAATAAGAGCATTTCACGCACGATCTGGTCAAATTCCAAGGACTAAGTACCAATGCGCCTTTTTGGAACAATAACGGGTTGGTTAATTATTGTCTTCCCAAACTTACTTGTATGTCATGGTTGTATGGTTAAGTAAGCTTGAGGCATATGATTTTTATGGCTTTTATGTGTTTTATATCCTACGCTAGTAAGGAGGGGAAGAGAGATAACTAATTAACTAATCTAATTTAAATATTCATTAACTAAGCTCTAATTACTCCTAACACTAGTATCCATTGTCACTTTTCGTACACATCTTGAACAAGTGCAACGATGCTAGGATTACCAAACACTAATTGTTACAGGGTTTCCAAGCGCTACACGCATGCTCGAAGTGGTCGTACTGAGTGTATTTAACTAAGAGAGTTGTAGGGTGAGAGAAATCATTAATCAACTAGAAAAGCATTAAATAAAAACTAATGCTAATTAATCTATTCTGAATGCTACAAGGTTTATCATAAAGTTCATCTTTATTTCCATACACAAAGTGTGCTCACGTACACAATGCTCGAATAAAGATCCGTTCACTCTATGACTCCTACTGCATGCACGATAAAATANTTGATTCGATATCGTGGACGCAATATCGCTATTCATCACTAATTTCTAACTAAAACGCTCCCTCTTCACCGTGTGCCTAAGGTGTATTTATAGGCCTGCACAGGAGCCACGATATCACATATATGATATTGCGAGCCAGGCCAGGATATCGCGTATGCAATATCATGACCTAATGAATCACGATTCATCAGTTGAACATGACTTGTTAGTTTATGAGCTATGAATGAGGATTTTCATGTGAGATAAAGGGAAAGAAGATGTTTAAGTTATAGTTGATACAAGAGTATTTTGAGGTTCAACATGACATGGAGTACGATGAGAAGTGGATGAATGTGTAAACTGGGCAAGAGTAGTATAATGAAAGTTTGTAGCATCCACAAAGTAAAACTTATGTAATTGCTAGTAGGAAGGAAGAGACCAATTCTTATTAAGCTGGAATTACACTTGAATTGTTAAAATATAAAATATGATTGAAAAATTTTTGGGAGATATTGTTAGTTTTTTGATATACTATGCTATATCTTTATGTGCTTTTCATTTTTCAACTACATTTACTGACACTTTTTTTTGGACATGAAAATAGATGACTTTTTTACTTGTAAAAGCTAGATTTCAAGTTACTTTAGGGTTTCCTTGGGATCTTAGACATATTGAAAAGTTTTGTATCATTACTAATTTTTGTTAAACATGTAATATAAAAATATTTTGTGATCTTTTAAAAATATTTTGTTAACCAATAAATTATAGGTTTGAGACACATATAAGGCCCTATTATACATATATTTTGCCTATTTGAGAGTTCATGAGGTTAGTTAATAATGGTTGATACAAAACATGTTGTGCCACTAAGAAATTTTGTTTTTCCACTTTGAAGATTTGGCTATTTGAAGTACAAATTTTTTTTAAAATTTATTTTTATCAAAAGAATAACTATAAAGCTTATAACAACATGTATAATATGAATTAGTTACATGAATTTTTCTAGGTATAGTGGATGATTCCTCCTAATATTTAGCAATAAATTTTTGTAGTGCTCATTCTTTCCAATATTTGTAGCTATAAATTTTTGTAGTGTTGATTCCTCCAAATATTTAAAGTTTAAACTTTCTAGGTTTCTTAATTTAGTTTTAGTAATCTAATAGATGATCTAATTTACCTATATGATTTGAGAATGCAATCAATGTCACATAATTTTAAAAACCAAAAGGTATTCGAAGACATGTTGATAATGCCAATGAGTACCTATGGATAGTGCTTATCATTCATATTTTCTATCATAGCTCAAAGATCTATTGTAACTATGTCATAAAATAATTTTTAAAATATTATTTTGGATTTTTAATCAAAAAAGATTGTTATTAAATTGAAAATGCACATAGTACTTATCATATGATAAAATATAAAATAGCTTCCAAAACTAATCTTTTCCTGCAAGCTAAAACCTTTATACATAGAAAATAAAAATAAAAACATTAAATGATGAATATAACTATAACGCTTATAATAAAATGTGCCATATAAATTAGTTACATGACTTTTTCTAGCTATAGTGAATAATTTCTCCCATTATATTTAGAAATAACTTTTTGTAATTCCTTCCAATATTTAGCAATGTGGTCAAACATGTTATTAAGTATAACTTAGCTCATATGATACTACATCCCATAGGGAATCACTTGTTATAACTAAAAATTCATTATCTTTTAAAATTTCTCCCTATAAATAAAATTATTCATTAATGAATTTTAAAAAATTATTAACAATTTGACTTGAATGAAAAGCTACAAGAATTTTATAACAATTCTTTAAAACATGAATCTCTAATTTTGCAACAACAAATCACTTTAGTAAGAAATTGCCAAATGTGTAAGATACAACTAGTACACTACCTACACTCCATGTACTTGCAAGTAGCCATGATTTCAATGTTATTGCATATCATGTAATTAAGTTATCCTCTCTTCACAAATACCTAATATAGGACCTTCCAAAGTAAAAGCCATAAATTCATAAGAGAATATTGAGATTCATTGATTTATGTATAATATTTAAACATTCTGTTTATAGCTATTTACTTTACAAATTTTTTGCCCTACTTGTCTAGATGTTATACTTATTATTCAATTCTATTCTTCTTGATAAGTAGGTTAAAAGTATTAGAGCTCTTTATTTTTAAAGAGAACAACAAAGAGTTATGTGTTCCATCATCATTAAAATTTTATTTTTTAAAATGAAGGAGACTTTTTGGGATTATGCTTGGGCTATAATAGTTAAAAATCAAGCAAGTGAGATTTTAATCAAGAGAATTTAGAATGGAAAGTTAGGAAGAATCATTCTTTTACATGGATTCCTTATGACCAAGTTAAATATTTTGTAAAAGGTGAAATAAACAATATCATGCATCCTACTAGCTTTTCCAGAAGAGATCACACAAATTGAACTTGGAAAGAAGAAGATTGATGTTGTGTTGATCATCTTGTGGAAAAAATGGAGTATTTTTTATATAATCTTAACTTATAAATTTTTATACTTTAAATGTTTACAATGTTTTTAACTCTTTATCAACATTTGAAAAATTTATTTGTTATATCATTGTACATATTGGTGTTCTTATGGCCCACAAGATAACACAATAATTAGGAAGAAAAATACTAAATGTTAAAATAAATAATTCAAAGAATACGAATAGCTACTAGTCTTGTCATTATTTTTTATATGGAAAAAAACATGTGAATAAATCTAGAGAAATATGTTCTAGATCATTTACAGCAAATGCAATGGGTCATATATTACATGCTTCACACTTATCTAAGGAGATACACCAAGATATTATAGCCATGTGTCAAAATGGTTTATCATGTGATAAAATATTTGAAATGTACAATTTAGAATTACAAAAAAAAAAATCCTTCTAATCAAGTACTATGAATCCCTTCTAGAAGAGATGAATATCTAAATAAAAAAGATATTAATTACATATTTGAAAGGCAAAGAATACAATTATGATAAAAAAGATGAGAAGAGTGTTTAGAAATCAGTTGAAGCTCATTCTAAATATGTGTTCTTTTATCAATTGCCTATTGATGATAACCCTTTTATTCTTAGTACATAATTGGTATGGATGAGGGAAAAAATGCTGCAATTTTCTTATCATAATTTATTGACCATGGATTCAACTTTCAATAATAATAAGTATGGGTAAGTTTTATATATATATATATATATTGATTTTCGTAAATAAACTTTCTAAAATAAATTTGTAGTAGTACTAACTTATAGTATTCAATAAGAGAATGGTCTTCTGATGGATAGTAACATCAAGAGATACAATAGAAGACATTTAGTTATGGCTTCAAGCATTAGGGGAAAAAGCTCATCAATTGAAGGCCAATTGGAAGGTTGCATATATTATGGTAGATGATTCTCTTGCAGAAATTTCAACAATAAGGTAAATTATCATTCATATATTTATTTGTTGAATTTGTTAGTATTTTTTATTTTAGTAAAATATATTTTCTTAGTAATAACATGTTTCTTTATTAGGTCAATTATGAATTGTCAAATGTTGTTATGCCCTTTTCATGTG